>WEKW01008660.1:4452-40717 GCA_013389905.1 Sula dactylatra
ATGGGCTCCCTCTGGTGACTAATTGGACACCTGCAAATTCCCAAAGCTTTTAATCAAAGACTAAAGCGTGATGGATCAAAGCATCTGCCTGTGTGCAGGAGGATGCCACATCCTTCTTTATTTCTGTGTGTGTATGAATTCCATAAAAAAACCTGTGTAAGCACCAAATCCAAGAGGCAGGCACCTATTTTGTTTAAAACTCCAGGCATGCACTTTCTATTCTAATGTCTTCTAACCAGGAATGACCAGCCACTGTAGGTAAGTAATGCAAGCCTGGAATTACAGATTTCACATGAAGACAATGATTTCAGCAAACCTGTTTTCAGTTGAAAAAACTGAGCCAGGGATGTCACTGACATGCAAAAATATGTTGTAGTTTTCTAGAATGTTTCAATATTATTTGTTTCAGAGGAAAACCAGCATCAATATTTAAGATGCACAGCATATTTGAAAGGAAGCAAAGCTAGACTAAAGTTTCAGGGACTTTTGAGGCAGAATGGAGAAGTTCATAGAAATCACCAGTGATGGTGGTGATCTCATCCCTCAGCATGGAATGAAGACCACTTTCAGCAGGCAATTTGGATGCAGCACTTAAATTTGTGTTAATATTGTGCAGACTGGTCCTTGTCAGATGGCCCTAGTGACTGAAAGCCCTCCTAACCATGTTTTCATTTATAATGATAGAAACAGTCCTTCACAAGAGTTGTTACATATTGAATTCGGGTAGCCTTACACAAAAGTAAACAAATAATGTTAGTTTAGATGAACAGAAAATAATTGGGTTTGTTTAATGTAATGTCCTTCCAGGGACAAAGTTTTCTCTATTTTAGGTCATCCTGAAGGTCTCTCACTATTTTTTCCATATTGCAGGAGCACAGAGGTGTCTGAGGTGAAGACACAGCATGTTCTTTACAATATGTTAAACCTTATAAGAAGGAGCATCGCAGTATCTGAGATCACTGTCAGTTTTCTGTGTCTTTTGAATGGATAAGAAGGCAACTATAGGGGAAAAAAAAAAGGATAACATTTTATTTTGACACTCATTCCAGAGGCATATAATTTTTTCTTACTGTATCAACATTGTTAAAACCTTGAACACATTGTTTAAATGGTAATAGTTATCCACTGTAATATGTTTCATTACACTTTTTCTTAGTAATTTCATAAAACCTTTCAAAGGCACAGTAAGAGTTAACTTTATTTTGGGTTTCAGCTTAAGGACTATCATTATGTAGCATCGTTCTACAATCTGGTTGGGGTTTTTTATAGCATAAGCATATTTTTTACACTGTTGCATTTGAAATTGCAATGGTACAGTAACTTCTAGAAGTATTAGATCTCAGTCTTTCACATTACCAGTCTATATTCAGGCATTTGCTCATTAGACTGCTCAATAAATTAATCATGTCCTGTAAAGGCAATATACTTTTCTTGAAAGTGGTGACTCAGTTTAATGTAATTTGTATACAGTCACATACTTTACAAAATTTGTAAAGTCACCTACTTGAAAGTATTGAAGTCCCTTTCCAGTCCCTTCCATCTTCCTACTATGTGAAGATCTCTTTTTAGATAAGATTTTAATCTCTGGCCATTTATGATCTTACTTTTAAATGAAGGTACATTGACTTCAGCCAATGTAAGTGAAATTGGTCTGATATTAAGATTGTATAACTAAGTTTCAGCATACTGCAAAAGAAATACAATAAAAATCTCAGCCTGTCAATTTTGTCATCTTTGAAGAACAACAGGAGAATCCTACTTGATGTATTTAACTTTTTTTTTTTTAATCTTGTAACCAGAACAGAGTCTTAAACTTCCGGGTTTATTAGCTTTCTTTTTTTTTTTTTTTTTAATTAGCTACAAGCTTTTTATTTTTGCAAACTATGAATGTTTACATATTGTCAACAATTGGGTTTTTTCCCCTATTTTCCAAAATTTCCTTGTGTGAGTTCATTGCTGTCTTAAAAATAATGAAGCAGAAAATAGATTATTCCCACCTTAAGTGTGTGGAAGTGAAAAACTACTGGGAATATTTTGATATTTCTGAATGTGAGACACCAGAAATGTATCTTTCAAGAAAAACTTTCAATGTTTTCACAGCTGAAAAAAGTTAACAGGAATAATACAAAGTTTTTTTCTGCTTACAAAATGCACCATTTTAACAATGAGTTAATCTTGGAAAAAAAACACTACTTACATTTTTTGTAATAATCAAGTGATGTATGAACATGGCTATGAACAGTACAATGGTATGGTCTTATTTCTTCTGCAGCAGCCACCTTGTTCTTTTCTTTAATTTGCTTAGCAACAGAAATAAAGAGTTTTGTTCTTAGAAATACTAGAATCATTTTATGATCCATTCCATTTGCATACTTTCTTACATCTGACAGTCCATTTTGAGCAACTCAGAAATGTGTGTGCATAAAATACAGGAGGTTTTACAGAAATAATTGCTATCTTTGCTGTTTCAAGAAAAAAACTGTCTCATTCTGAAAGGTGCAACAGTTAATCTTTTTGGAGAGAACAGATTGAACTGCTAGAGGACTCTTTCCACTGCAGTCGCTATTACCACATGAAATGTTGTCACTCAGTCATTTAAAAGTACATGAGATTTTAGACTTAGTTGTGGACTCTGAACTTTCTTTCTCCTCTACGTTTTCCTTCTGATAGTGTAATAGATCCCAGACACTTTGTTCCACATAAACAGTCTTCAGTTAAATGTAAGTGTATAAATTAAGAATCATTTTCTGAATTAAAATTACCATTAGATACCAAAAGAATGAATATATAGGAGAGGAAAATCTTTGATAGGAATTTTTTTTTGGGGGGGGGTTAGGTTAAAGATTTTGTGTGTTGTTTTCAGAAATGCATTTCAAACAGCATTTTGCATTTCAAAGGGGATTGATGTCATTTCTATATAAACTTTGTAAGAGAAGCTTCATCATTCAGGATCCTTAACAATCAAAGATATTGCAGAAATGCAGCAAACTGTAATTTGAGATTGTGTGGCTTGATATTAGTATAATAATGCAACCGGATGACTTGGGCAAAACTCCATCAAAAAGAGGGCAGGTTCAGTCAAAGACTCTCCAGGGAGTACATATTCTTAGTACTTCTGTACTGTTCCACTTTGGCTAAGTTCTTTAGTTTTGAAGGCTTACATTAGTATAAAGTCTAAGAGACTTTGCATCCTGTTTTTAATGGCAGCACTCAGGCTAAGCTTTTCTTGGACAGCCTTGTTGGCTGCCCTAACCTCCACCTGAGCATACTTTGCTTTCCAGCCCCACCATACGAAGAAAAGCCTTGCTTCCTGCAGTCTTTTCAGCATCTCTGAACCTGACAGCAGTGCAGCATAATGATGTCCTGTGTGAGCTCCTTTTTTTTAGCAAAGCACTGAGCTTGGAAGAAAATTTCCAGTAGTAATTGGTAAGGCCAATATGTGATAACTGTTAGACCCCTTCAGAGGAGCTAGCTTGAGCTTTACATCAAAGTTTATTATGCATGATACCCACACAGGGCAAGCACTATTCAGATAATCAGTAACAAATCTTTCCAGACTTTTTTCTTTTTTTATATTCCATTTTCTCATGGGGGATTGCAAAAGCAGAAGTAAGAGCTTTTGAATAATATCATTTTTTACAAGCAAAATCCCAAGTAAGATCCGTACTCTTGGTATGCAGTTCAATGTGGGTTTAAGAGAATAACAATTTTTTTTTTTTACTTTGTGGTTAATTTGCATTGCTGGGTACCTTGAGCTGTGAAAGCAAGGTCACTTCTGCAGTGGCTTGGTTGACTGAGTCAGCCTTGATATAATAAATGATGGAACTAAAAGACAAAGTAACACTTTAAAGGTCAAATCAAAGAAACCATGGATGTTACCTTGAAAATTTGATATAGCAGAACCTTTTCATGAGGCAACTCTATGATTGGAAAACATGTAAGAAGCAGTGTTTGATATTGCCCGAGACTGTTCTTTCAATACGGGTTCTTCACCCTATGTTAAACAGCAGTATAATGAAGGGGAAGCAAAACAATCACAACACTACCAAGTCCTTGTCTTAATAAGGAAAAAACAAAATGAGAAAAGAAAATGGAAGCTAAATATGAAAATTGTTTTCATCAGTTGACATATTTTCATGTCCTTCTCTCTCAAACACACCCTTCATATTTAGTTCCCTACAAGTATGAATAATGTTTTCTAATTAAAGTTGTCATATTCAAAGTGAAAAAAATTCAATTTTAAGCCATCACAGATAATTCATACTGCATACATTTGTGGATATGGCTAGATATGTCCTGTTTTTTAATCAGAGATAACCTAAACAGTTAAAAATGGAAAAAAAAATGTATTTAAATAAGTGTCCTGAAATCAAAGAAAGTGCATAAATTCATTTGCTACACAGAAGTCTTGCAAAAACCTATCCTGAGACACACAATATATTGAATAGTAAGAATGTAAACATTTCTCATTTAACCAAGCTTAATGGATTTTTTTCTGTACGAATATATATTCAAAATCATTTTGGTATTAAATGAGAGAAGCTGTTCCTGTTCGAGGCTAGAAATACCTTTTCAGGATTCCATTAAAATCAAACAAAACTGAATTAATTAGGGAAGATTTTTAGAGGGGGAAAATCCTCATACCTCTGCCTGTCTTGTCTTGGGTACTGACATTTTAGTGATGACAAAAAATTGGAAAAAATGGCATTCTGATTTTTGGCTGTTTCTTTTTGGTGCTACATAGAGGATCCTTCATTCTTGGTATCCTGGTCACTGCTTCCTTCCTTAAAAGAGCTGAGGGGATGAATAGACTAAGAAATTATGAAAATAATACTGTATTTTGGAGATGGAACTTTCCTTTACAGTCTGAAGAGAAGAAAAAAGTATTACCAGCTTTCATTTTTACTGGCATAACTCCTTTACAGATGGTGTTGGTAGCCTCATTAGCTTAAGAAAGTTGTTAATACAGGTGTCACTTTGCAATAGCTGTCTTCATTCTTGTGAAAGGAAGCCCTGCAACATCTTTAAAATTCGGAGATTTTTCTCTTTCTTGTGTTATCAACATGTTGACAAGAGTTAAGACTGTTTCTGAGATGCCCAAATGTGCTTGCCTATTTATTTATTTATTTATTTATTAGTTTCAGGGTATACTTTTCAGCTTAATTGTGAGTAGCTTAGTTATTATTTTTTAAAGCACTAACCTTCTTGCTTACCAAATCTTGAAGAGATCATTTGTTTCTTTGGGGTTCCTTGTTAAGTTTTATAATCTGCTCCCTATATGTAATTCCCTTTATAATATAAGTATATTTAAACGGCTGAATATTTTCATTATGTTTACAACTTTACTGTATTGTGCTTAGAGAACTTGCTGTTTAAATAGCTGTGCTCTAAAAGACAATTTTTTAATCTTAAACATTTTCTTCAAAGTCATGTTTAAACTTCAAGCTCTGTATGAAAGGGATTTGCTAGTGAAAAATGTTCCACGTCTTACTGTTAGCTTCAAACTGAAGGAGCTTTTTCCCCTTGTTTGGAAAGGACAGTACAGAGGAAATTCCTGTTTCAGGAAAAGGGTGGCCAGTTTGGATAAGCTAGTTAATGTACCATTTCTATATCTTATTTTTCACAGAGATCATGGAAAGTATTATCTTCATACTCCTTATCAAGCGGGATATCATGTTGTTTGGGAAGAAGATATAACCAGTTGGCTATTTGCCCTTAAATGAAAGCTGACTTCTCTGAAGAACGCAGTCCACAGGAGCTCTGTGCACAGGGGTACTGGTTTTGTCTGGGACAGTTAATTTTCTTTATAGTAGCCTGTACGGTGCTAAGGTTTGGATTTCTGACCAAAAGAGTGGAGATAACACAGAGATGTTTTCGCTCCTGCTGAGCAGGGCTTACACAGAGCCAAGGCCTTTTCTGCCTCTCACCCCACCCCACCAGCGAGGGGCTGGGGGGGCACAAGGGGTTGGGAGGGGACACGGCTGGGACAGTGACCCCAGCTGACCCCAGGGATGTCCCACACCGTATGGCTCATGCTCAGCATGGTTGGTGTGTTTGTTTATTTGTTTCTTTTACTTATTAAATTGTCTTTATCTTAGCCTGTGTGTTTTCTCACTTTTACCCTTCCAATTCTCTCTCCCATTCTACTGGGGGGAGCGAGCAAGGGCTGTGAGGTGCTTAGCTGCCTACTGGGTTAAACCACAACAGGTTACAGGAAATAAATTCTTCCAAACACTCCACACAACATCAAGATTATCAAAGACCTGGTCTAAATGAGAAGGCTGAATGCCCATGTGTCTGCAAACATGGGAGCTCACAACTGAGGCCAATGCTCTCTCACATCTTTTTTCTCTTTCCCCAGAAGATCTGCATCTACATGGAAAATACAGATCCTTATGCAGTCAAGAGTTTTTATTTTGTAAACTTGTGCCCATCCTTTATTAAGGGAAAACAGAGATCTCCTAGAGGCAAGTTTTGTTAAATTGAACACTTTAGTTTCTAAAACAAGCAATAAAAAAAGTATATATTTTACTCCAAACATCAAATATATGAAAGTGCTAAAGATTTCTTTTTCCTTTGAAATTTTGTCAGGATGAGGTGTGTTTGTATCAGTCTTGCAGAATAAGCACAGCTTTTTTCTATGTCAGTTCATTTTTGCATTAGGACTGAGCTTTAAACTCAACATTGTTTTAACCGGAGTACATATTGGAGTTGGTATGGGTATAGAAGGAAATGGATTTAAAATGCTCTTTGGGAAGTGGCGTAGGAATTTCTGTAGCCTTAAGGCTTGTTTTTTTAACTGTGGGAATTAATGAATCACTGTGGCTACTAGAAACTGGTGTTTCAATGCATGCTGCATCCTGTGCCAATTTTTGTACTATATCATGGCTAGGATTCATGACAAGGGACCTGAATAGCTGCAAGAGAAGCAATATGATAAAAATGAAGAAAAATTGCCTCATTTGCCTGCTTTATTTTTGGCTATGCATGGCTGAAATCTTATTATGTGAAGTTTTAGAAACTCTAGCCATGCAAAGCAACTAGATCTAGTATCTTATTATCATACTGTGAACGTGGTTCATGTATTTCAGATCTTTGTAAGCGTAAAGACCTTTGAGATACCTTACAGGAAAACATAGTGAATGTCAGCAACATAAATAGATGTAATAAGACTAGTTCACTAATCACTAGCTGAGCAGTCATGTAAGGTGTGGTTATTTTTCAATTTCTGCTTTTATTTCATTTGTGTGTGTTTACCTGGTTTATTTTCTTGAATACTCTCTCCACTATCTCCACTTCCCTTACTATGGAACTGCCTCTTGATACTATGTATTCATTCTTCGTGTGTTTCGGTATGGCACAAGCACTATACATTCACATGAAGTCTGGAACATTTAGTAAGGGGAGTGCTGAATGGAGTACCTCCTGTGACTGCCATTATACCCTTTCACTTGGCAAAGGACAAGGAACAACACTGTGCCCTTAGAAATATTTAGCTCCTGTAGAGGAAGTAAAATTGATGATGTACTAACCTGGTATTTCTTTGGTACTTTTCCTTTTCTTAATCAAAGATTTTTTTTCCCTCCTTCTAATTCCATCTTGAAATTTTAGAATTGAACTTACTCTGTTCTTATTTCATCAACACCAGAGATTTAGCAAGGTGAGAGGAAACAGAGTTGCCTTCTTCAGAATTCTGCTTCTTTTCTTCCAGTAGAAATGAGGTGGGGTATCCCAGTGTACTTTCAGTCATCTAACTGCTAAACCTAAATTAGAAATTAGGAATCTACAACCCTTATGTGGTCAGTGAAGAGGAATTAATACTTAATTTAGGTCTGCCCAGTTATTCGCTATATGCCTCGATGATGTAGAAAGTCTAGGTTTTCAGTTAAGACATCTTAGGTAAGTTAAATTATATGAGCTTCTGCTGCTATGGCTTGACAGGTCACATTGATGTTGGTGTCTGTGAGAATGCTTAGCAGTCCTTAAATAGTTACATCTAGAATGATGTAACTTGAGATTTCTCTTCTGCTTTCTCAGGATGAATGCAAAATTTGGTATTCTGGTCTTCTGACACAGTTACCATTCAGGAAAACCTCTTTCCTGGCTCAGACTCTCCTTAAATGTAGCAGGACAAGCCGTAGCCTTTGGGAAGAGGGCACCTTGAGACACAAGCCATCGATCTGGCTTCAGGATTAAGAAACATTTCTCCTAGTCTTATCTTGTTATAATGTGAATATCAACAGATGAGTCACCTTGCCTCTTTGTAGGTTAAAGAAGACCAAGCCTTGGTGGTTGACATCACAGTTAGGTATGAAAGTAAATTAACATCTTTGGCGGATGCAGCAGCAGAAAAGGTTAAGAAATACCAACACCTAAAAGATCAAGTGCAGGACCTGATGTTAATATCATAAAATTTACGGGATTTCCACGAGGTGCACTTTGAAAATGGTATCAGGGCAACTACGAAATACTGAAAGAACTCGGACTGTCTAGTTCCTGGCAGGAAATGTTAGCTCATTGATTATCGAATCGAGCGCTATTCTCTTCAGTGGACATCATGCGTATGTTTGCTAGCAAAGCAAGAACCACTGTAAAATCTTAATGTTTGATTGTAAATATGTTACATGATGATTTATAGATAAACTGACCTTTCCTTTCTATCTATCTAAGGTGAGAGCCAAACTCTACCTGGAGATGCTGAGGGTGACAAAAGCTTGTGATAATGAGGACAAGAATAAGTAGGGGCGAATTGGGGCTCAGTATCATGATGTGTCACCATTCCAGCCAAAAAAGACAATTATCACTGGTCTTTACCATGGTGGACAAGCCACCTATACTTAACCCGGAAAAGGAACATGTATATAATTATATACGTTCAATATTTATTTAGGAGAGATGGGCACTTCTGACCTATTTTAAATGTCTCTGTTAGGGAGACATGATATGAAATGTCTGGTTTCTCTCCATAGACCATAAAGGGATTCCTCTGAGACCTCAGCCATATCACTTCATTTTTCCATGTCTCAGCCTAATATGAGCATATTCTCTTTCTTGCCCCTTGTTTTCTTCTCTTGGATAAGTAGACTGTAGTATTGTCTACTGTAGTAGGGGCTGCTTATCAATGTATTTTTCCTACACTTAAAAAAAGTTTCTCTGTAATATAGATAATGGGGATGAAGGACCTTCTTTTCTGCTGCAAGGTTAAAATACTTCTGAACTTCATAAACATCTGCTGTTGACTGCACAGCAGAATTACACAGTTCTTTCATGTTTGTTTGTTTTTTTTTTTCAAATATCGTTCTGATATTATGAGGATGTCTCACAATATGATTTCAAAATGAAAGATGTTGAAGGAAAAACTGGATGAGAGAACTATTTCTATCTTTAAAAAGAGCTATATGTATACCCAGGTATATAAAAATGTCAAACATCGTGTTCCAGTGCTGAATATGTTTAAATATATGGTTATAATTATCATTCTGAAGTAATGCCTTTAGTTAGAAAATGATGCTCTGAAGATGCTTTTAGATAGTACAATGCTCAGTTGGAAGTCTGTTCTCCTAGGCAAGACCTTTACTCAACATCCATCATTCAAAGAAGATTTAAGTAAAGCAGGTGTGTCTCTCATCTGCTCTGTTTTTATTAGAAGGAATGAAGAGATACTTTTGTAAGTTGTTCCACAAAAGCAGCCTAATTAAAGGGTAGAGGTATCCACGGTTGTTGGAATTACTCAATTCAAAGGACTTTTTTTTGTTGTTTTTCTAAGGTGAAATAACTGCTCTTGAGAAAATGTTCTTTCAGCCTCTGATCTTAAGGTTGGGGGGCTGGGCTGGAAACCTGACCCATGTTTTCTAGTGAAGCTGCACTGTTTTCTAAAAAACAGTTTTCAGGAGAAGGGAGAGATACAGTAAGAAAAAAAATTAATCCAGTGTTGTAGTCTCATGCACCGAATCTTTGCCTGATTGGATGGGGAGGCTTTGGATGACTTCTTTCCAGGGTTCTTCCTTTTGACATAATTTAAACATTGGACTCTTGGATCTAAAAGATGAAAAAAAAATCATAAGATTTCTACCTCTGTTGAAACTACTAAGCAAAAAGTAAGTTTTTAATCCTCTTATCGTGGCCGCCAGCCTGTTATTTACAGTACTTACCCAACAATTCCCTGAGGCTAAGGAGAGGAGTGTGTCTTCAGCATGCGAGCTGAACTCTCAGTTCCATCAAAGCTAGCTAGTGACACCACCACCAATATCACAGCTCTGCTGAAGACTGTCAAACAAAACAGAACAAACAGTCATGTTTGCCTGTCCTTGGAGGGGACTCCTAGCTTTGCATGAGCAAGGCATCCCCCTTAAATCCTGACTAGTGCCTAAGAGGTGGAGGAAAGCATGTTTTCACAAGATCTGTGTTTAACATCAGTATCGGCAGGTTTTATATGTCTCCCTGTTCAGAGGATGCATACTCAGACAATCCTTCAGGGATTTGGAGTCTGTGCTGGGTACCAAAAAGGTACAATCACACTCTTCAGGCATCCAAATTTTTTATGTATGTGACCCCTAAGTCACTTCCTGGGCTGACCAACCTTTGTAAGGCAGTATTAACTGAAGAGGAGAGGTTAAGGTCATTGTTCATAGAGGCACAACAAATTTCTGACAGATCCAGGGAGAGAATCCTGTTCTACATTGCAGCCACCAGCTACGACTTATTGTTTCTCCTGCCTGTTTATTGATCATGCATTTATTTGTTAGCTGCTTGCCAAAAGAAAACCAGCTGATAAGCTAAACAGGTGAAAAGAAATCCAACACACCCAGAAAACAATGTTCTCCGGAGATTTGCAGCTGTCACTTAAAAGCAGAGCTGATAAGAGAATCATGGGGGTGGTGCCACCTCCTCAAACCTGCAAGTTCCTGAAGCTTTTAATACATGGCTGTACAGTTCCTCCTGTTGTTTCTCTGTCAGCTTTAAACCTCATACTCTGTGTCTTTGTTCCCCAAGCTTTTCATCTTTACGTGAGCGTTGCCTTTTATTTCAAAACTCTGTGGCTACATGGGGGAGAACAAGCGCAGGATCTGGTCCTGAAAGCTGCTATCTCACGTTGCCAAGTAACTGGAGAGGGAAAATGGTCTGTTTTGCAGGGAGGTCAGGGAGGATCAAAGTGCTTGTGTGAAAGGATCATAGGTAAGAATTTAGATATGCATATCTGAAGGAAAAGCAATTATGAAAAGCAAGAAAATGTTAAGAATGTGCAAGAAATTGACTTTAAGAAATATAGTATGAAAGATCTCTTTTTGCTTTCCCCTTCTAACTTGTAACCCTTCAGTCAAATCAGAGGTGACCTGTGCTCTTATGCACATATGCATATGCATAGTCCCACTGAAATCCATGCCTTTGGCATCCATGTGTGTCATTTGTGATATAGCGATCTACTTGAACTTCAGTGAGAAATGTTTTCCACATCAAAGGAAATAATGAGGAAATGGCTGAATCTACCCAGAACTGTATCTCTGCTTAAGATCAATCATGTGATTTTGCTCTTTTCTTATGTATTGTTTTGCATCTGAAATTCAGCCGTGTAATCATCTTTTCAGTCTTTTATTACATGCCAATGATACAAAAAAGAACACTATTAGCATAAGTGAGTTGTGATTGAATATGACTGTGTTCATTTTTCTTGAAGTCCCTTCTCCATAGAATATATGGAATTGCTTTCTGTTTTTTAAAAAATAACAAAATAACAGATAGAGTCTATTATATACATGCAAACATAAACATTTAACAGATAATTTCTCATTAATGACTAAAAACATTTAGGCATATGGGAGAAACAATGGCAACCAACTGTAGAGCCATAGCTACTTTCTCTGGAAGCAATCCTATCTGGGACCTGTCCTTTCAATGACTGCTTCAGTTTGTTGCCTTTCCTATCGCAGAGTCTGGGGAAATGTGCGCTGTGCAGTGGAGAAACTAAACCCAGCACAATACTGCCATTTAGAGGCATTCTGTACCCTAGGGTACACTTTCTCATATTTGCAGACTTCACAACATCTAGAGCTGCAAACCGAAGACCTGATCCAGTGTGACTGGCTTTGACAGACCATGTTACCTTCTGTACCTTCCCTTGACAATTAAGAGCACTTAGGCACCTACTGTAGCAATGTAGGGTCATCCTTTGCACACACACAGAGATAACAGCCTAAAGTGAAAGACCATATTCCCTTATCCAAAGGATGTCATGCTAGATTTTTCTTTCTGTGCCTTTAGAAATGAGAACTAAGATTCTCCCAAGTATACACATTGATTTTACAAAAAGCCCAAGGCATAATAAGGAATATAACAGAACAAGAATTGGTGACAAGAGCTGACTTTTCATTGCTGTACAGGAAGACCCTTAGGAAAGGGCTTGGGCCAAATTTACTGCCTGTCCACAGCACTTGGCTGCTGGAGCATTCTCACTGGGCTGGCTCACATGCTCCTTTCCTTGGGATTTGGAGGACCTCAAGGTAGCCAATGCCTCGAGAGAATGCTTACTTGCAAGGCTGGTAGATATTGTTCCCTGTGGACACCCCATTTCTTCTGTCTATGCATTGCCCTCATGAAAATGCCATGTGGTAAGTAACACTGCATTTCCTGAGGAGCTGCAAAGTTGAGTAAGGACTTGGAGAATCTCTCATATGAGGAGGGACTGAGACAGCTGGGACTGTTCAGCCTGAAGAAGAGCTCAGAGGGATCTTAACAGTACTTGATGAGAGGATAATAAACAAGACAGAGTCAGACTCTTCTCAGTGGTGCCCAGAGCCAGGAAAACAGGAAAAAAGGCAATGGGCACAATCTGAAATGCAGGAAATTCCATTTAAACATAAGAAGAATCTTTTTTACTGTGAGGGTCATCAAACACTGCAGCAGGTTGCCCGGAGTGGTTGTGGAGTCTCCATCCTTGAAGACGCTCAAAATGCAACTGGACACAGCCCTGAGCAATAAGGTCTAGCTGTCCCTGCTTCGAGCAGGGGTGTTTAGACTAGACAACCCCCAGAAGTCCCTTGCAACCTCAGCTATTCCTGTGATGTTGTTCTGGCATCTATGAGGGGTGATGGACTTTTAGGCAGCCTCAGCATAGTATCAGGTGCCAACTGAAGAATTCAGCAAGAATATGTGAATTTCAGATATGGAAAGCACTTTGGATATCACACTCATTCTGGAAAGTATAGACAGAGTGTCATGGCTACACACAGCATGCTTTCAAATGCGTGCAGGAAAGCAGCTGGAAGCAGACAGGAATCTTATTATCCGCAAGTTAATTCAGTTCTGTAGTAACAACAGCGAACTCATCTTTTTCCCTAAGAGAAGTGATGACCAGGTTGACGCCATCTTTTTTAAATCATTCTTTTCTCATTCTTATAAAACATTACAATTATAAGCCATGTATAAATCACATCTCCTCTTTGTACAAGTGAGGTTTTATACTAAGCTTGAAAATCACTTTGAAATTCACGCCAGTCAATGGGATTCTCTAAGAATAGGATGCCCATACTATTAAATATAACAAGCTAGCATCGGA
This sequence comes from Sula dactylatra, assembly GCA_013389905.1. Lineage (NCBI taxonomy): Eukaryota > Metazoa > Chordata > Aves > Suliformes > Sulidae > Sula > Sula dactylatra. The sequence continues at coordinate 18,005 of WEKW01008660.1, forward strand.
GGTCAATGGCTAATATGGCTAAACTGTCAGCCACCAAGAGAAGGTGGCCTTTCCCACTCCTTCTGTTCCGAGCAGTCCTTCCATGATGCTATCCTTTAAACCATGTGCAAGGGAAAGCACCATTTGGTCCAGATGAAAATTTGTGCCAGGAGCATGGCAACAGTTAAAGAAGTCTGGATGCTCACGGACCTCATGTTCTAGACTGTGTTTTGGTGCTGCTTATTTTACTAGGATGGACCTGAGGACAGAGTGCCTCATTCAGCTCCAATTTCAAGATGAAAGCCAAAGAAGATACATTATCTGTAACATCCCATTTTGAAAATATTTGGGCTGTTATATGTTAACAACACACATACACACACAAAGAGAAAGTAATTAAAAAAAAATACCATACGTCCCTGGTGTTGAGGCTAGACTATACTAGAAAATTTCTTTGCAAAACATCATCATAAAATGTATGGGATTTCCCAAGCTCTGGGCTTATTCTGGGATGTTTCACAACAGAACCTGATAAAACTCCATCAAGGTCAATGGATTAGCATCAGTTTAAACCAGATGAGGATCTACTCCTTTCTATTTGTACAAATGTAAAATGATCATTACAGAGAAACAGTAAACAAGCAAAGAGCTTTTATCATCAGAAATAATTTGAAAAGAAGATTTCTTGGGATGTTTTGGGAGGAATTTCTATTTTTGGTTTGTCCCCTGCTTGCCCCCCCCATTCCCCCAGAGTTTTCCTTGTTCATTTCTAGAGCTTAGGCACTTTTATCAAACCCTTCCTTTGTACAACATTTATTCATAATTCTTTTACATTTACTGTAATTAAGTCTTTATTGATTTGACACAAACCAACAGCTGCATTTCACTTTGGAAGTCAAATGAAAAATATATGCCATCTACTAAACATGGACAATACATCTGAGAGTGCAGATGACATGTATTAAACTCTCTTATCATTTTTGTACCTCTTCAAGCACAGTATCAATTATATATACATACTTGCAGCCAGAGCTTCTACTTGATAGGCTGCATATAAAATCTTTGCAGTACAATGAACTATAAACAACTAGCTACACTTAGATCCATTTTAAACAGGGTTTTGTATTAAGAAAAATCTTTGATGTGGAAATTATTTTTCATTTTAAATTCATCCTCTTAACATGATTGGCTTGGTTTTTGGAAGCAATATTTTTGTACTTTATTTAGCAGATTAATTCACTGGAATTCATAAAGAGAGAAGTAACCATTTCTGAACAGCATTGTATTTTGTTGAAATAGGGACCTTAATATACTCCAAAGCTGCAGAGAGTCCAGGAACCTTCTAAAAACTACCGCACTTTGGCTACAGGACTGACTGTGCTATCTGCTCCTCCTGGGCTTTGGAGACAGGTTGATCACAGATTCCTTCAAGGAAAAGGAACAGCAAATAATAGGACAACTGTATTGGAGTGACCTGGAAAGGGAGATGTAAGGGACAGCTGGGTTGTTGCCCAGATGTGACCCAAGATAGAAAGATTTTATGGCATTCTGTGAAAAAGTGAGTTATTTCTCATAAGTGTATGAGGAAGTCCTTTATACACGGATACAATGAAACCCCATGCAAAGAAGCAGGGATAGAAACAGCCAGTTCCTATGGAGTACCAGAGGTTACTTATCAAATGACTAGGGTATTTATCAAATAAGTCAAGTATTTATCAGAGGACTAGAAGAGATATCTGGAAGTCTTAGATGAGACTTGACAGATATGAAAGTTCAGCCTTTAATTACATATTTAAAACAAAAATAATAAATCTCAAAATACATAACAGTGGTAGTGAGCACTGCTTTTCAACCACATGCTTCAGAAAATCTGACACGGTGAAACTATCCATGTTTGCTCCCATAGTTTGTTGGGAGTCTGTCCCCTGACTAACATGGCCATAGGTAAAGTCCTGATAAGGCTGTAAGTTACCATGATTATGTGTAACTACGTAATGAATTGATCTTATGGTGTAAATTTTGCACATTAGGATGTCTTAAATACATATCTGGGCACATGGGTAGCACACAATCATTACATCAGTTGACATCTGCTTAAGCTTTGGCCTTCTGCAAAGGTATGAAATATCATTCATTTATTTAATGCTGAATTTTGGATGCCCTGTTTTCATTTTTCATTCATTGCTAAAATATAGTAGAACATATTCATATTCTTTTTTTTTCCTCTTCCCTAGCAGATTGTTTGCAAATACTCCCCTTCTTTTCCAATTATGTTCATTCTTTCTAACAGTAAACCCACTAACAATCTAGAGAAGGTGCCTGCACAGTACAACAAAAGGAAAATAACAGTAGGGAAATTGCTTTACTTGTAGAAGGAAAGACTTCTGGATTTTAAGTTATTAAACCAAAAATCACTTATCACTGTGGAAAAGTAAAATAAGTATTTCTCTGTCCTCCATACTGTTCTTATCCCACCCTCATTCACAGAATGAATCTTCCCATTCAGGCCCTGTACCTGAATGCTTCTGCTAATAGAATAATTAGTTTCATAAGCATTGCTGATTAAGTTAAATACTTATAAATATTTATAACACTTTGCATAATATCCAGAGATAAAAATGGAGAAAATTAATGGTGAACTCCTTTCTATAAGTTCAGGTTTTTTTACATGATTCAACTAGTAATAGGAAGGTTTAAATGTAGTTGTCATAGTAACAGGGCAACATAACTTTTATCAACTGCAACTACTATATTATAATAATGGAGTAATTTTCACAGCCATTGATTTTTTTTTTTCAGGTTGCGCTTGCACCAAATCGCACGCTGGCAAGATGCATGGTGCATTGTGTCGGTGGTTTTTTTCCCCCCTCAAGCTTTGTAAGAGGTTCACAGACATATTCAGAACATTTTATTCAGACCCCTGAAATAGGCAGTAGAGCTCTACAAAAAAACTCCCCAGTTGAATGAGATGTATGTCACTGAGCTACCAAGGCTCCCTACCTAATCCATGCTCAGCACCTCTCAAGGGTGATGCTATGCCTCTGTTGCTGAGTAGGGAGCCACCTACACAGTGGGAAACGCCAATCAAAAGGATGTGTTTGAGCTCTCACCCTTCTTGAGGCCATAGATCTATACGTACAAAGCTGGATTCATCCCTGTGAACTGCAGCTGTTTAGCAGAAGGAGCAAAGTCAAAAGCTAAGCCAGTCTAGGCTCCTTGGAGAGTCAAGAAAGTACTTACAAAGAATAAATTCAACCCATGTCTGTGCTGAGTCACCCATAGACCTGCTGTTTCTCATCAGTGCTTATGCAGAGCTCTTGGGGGAACTTGACTCCCAACTTGGGCATTTCAGATAGCTGCCTGGGTCAGGGGAATGAACTCCAGAGCACATAGGCTTCCCCTGAGAGCAGCTGCCTGAATTACAAGTGCTAAGCTTTTCAGATTTTTTGCTTGCTTAATCAAAAGACTTTTGGGGAAGGCATATCTAATAAAAATAGTAACAGCAATAGAGATAGGGAAGAAGCCAGGCTCCATGAATTAATGTTTTGAGAATTCAACTAGGAGTAAAAGTCCTATATCTTTCCTGCCTGGAGTATCTCTGGCTAGCAGGTGCGAAACAAAGGAATAGTCCCAGCTGCCTCTGCTCCCTCCATCCTCCTCCCTCTCCCTAATCAGCTGATGACAGTCAGGTTTGCTGTTGTCTGCTGTCCTTGCAACTTCATAACACCAACATGCCTCTGGCAGTCTGCAGCATCACCCAGTCGTTACCTGCCATCCAGTTTCAGTCCAACAGCTCTCCCAGCATGGAAAAACAGTCTGAGAGATTTGCCCTAAGAATATTTCATCTTTACCCATTAAAAGGACCCTGAGCTTAGACCTGGGAAGGCCTTGCACCCAGTACCTCAGGCTCTGTGTGCAGAATGGCGGGGAAAAGGGGAAGCCAAAGATCAGAATCCCATGTGAAATGCTAAACCATGGGATGGAGAAAGGACTGCAGCCTGAGGCAGTGGCTGGCTGCTCTGTGGTGATACGGGACCATCTGTGGAAGGGCATCTTTCATGCTTTCCTCCAGCTTCAGCTCCTTTGGTGTCACAGGCAAACTTGACAGGACCATATGTTACTGCAAAATGTCCAAGGCCTGGGTCTGCGTTGGTTACAGAAGCCAAAGAAGTTACTGTAGGTCTGATGGAACCTTACAGTTAAACTTGTCAAGGTTACCAAGAATCATATAGCTGAGTGACCTGAATCAGATCATTGAAGCAGCCCTGGAACAGCACTGTCCTTTAGTAAGGATTTATTTTCCTTTGAGGTCACACACTCAATGAGATGAGCACTGCCAGGAGGTATTTCAGTTGTCTTCTGAATGTCACACATGATGTTACCTTGATGAGGACAGAAGAAAAAAAGAATGAAAATTGAAAAGAAACTTTAAACTTTAACACATATCAACTGGATTATAGTGTTTTAGAAAAATTTGGAATTTTTTAATGATTTTATGTAAGGTATTTTAAAGAGTGTGTATCTGTATATGTACATACATACATATATAAGCATATAAATGCCATCATCAATCATCAGAAAATAGCATGTTTATTTTGGCTGTAATATCCTTTGGTATAGGCATGAACCCTTTTTTTAATAAAAGGATGGGTCCATGAGGAATTATGCCTAAGTGAACTTACGCCTAAGAACATCCTAGCTGACATATATTTGCAGTCAACAGGTTATAATCATAAAGCCATAAGAAATGCTAAACACAGCAAACAAACCACACTGAAAAAGAAACTGTTGTTTAAGCCTGCTGCCATTTTTGAAAATTAGTGATTTCCTCCTTCTTCTTAATATCCTCAACCTCTCCATGAGTTGAACCCTATTATTCTGATATATTTGGGTTCTTACTTCTACATCTCTTTAAATGATGAATTCCCAAACTGTGCTCTGAATAGCATCTGTGACACACAGTCTACCTCACAGGGTTGTATACAAACTCTCAAACAAGAAGTGTATATACAAACTGTTAAATAAAAGGAAATAAAAAGTAGTCATTCTGGACTAATGAGATGATAGAAAACTACTGTATCACAAACATAACTATAGACTGCATCTAAGTTTATGGTTCCTCTTGATATTAAAGTAAAACTGCTCTGCATTAATAAGATCCCTTTGGATTCAACTTCTCAAAGCCTTTGTAACAACCCAATTCCAAAGAATTTAGATCAGGAGAGAGTGCTAGTCACCAGGGAGGACAACCAATAAAATGTCAGATATCTTTTTTAAAATAGTCCACAGTGCATATACCCAGATGTCTTTTTCATTTCTTAGTATCCTTTCCCCCTTCTCCACTGCAGCATGGCTTGCATTTACTATGCAATAGAAAAGAAAAAAATTTCAAAGTTAGCCTCTTTCTTCATACAAGCACTGAGTGAAATAATCAAGAAGTGTACAGGTACAGAAGTCAACACATCCAATGCATATCACAATACTAAACAGGGGCTAGCTACAAACCTGGAAACTCCTGAGGTGTGCTTTGGAGTGCCTCAACTATACGCTGCATGTAGTAATACTCCCACAGAGAATACTGTACCTCTCCTGAATGAGCCAAGGCATCCAAATGAGCTGCTGATGGCAAGAAGCCACACAGGAACCTGGATCTAGTTGAAAAGAAGCAAAAATTGGTTCCATGGAAACTACTAAGTCCAATTATTCCCTGCTGCATGCAGAGAGGGATGTAATGAAATGTAGGCAGTATGGGGATGGAGATTACTGCAGCACTTCTATTGGTTGTAGAAGCAAGGCGTCTGATGAGACAGTGCTGGTGGAGAGCACATACGTACATGTGCGCACATGCACACTCGCACACCCACCCCCCGAGTGGCAGCATTCAGGCGCCACAGAGCTGGAACTCCTGAGCTATTTAGCTCAGTTCACTGCACTGATCAGAACAGGTCCGTGCATTTATTTAATTGTAAACAAAGTTCAGCTTTTCAGGAAGGTCATAGTAAGGCCATAATTATCTTATTAGGCAAATTGTTCCACTATCTGATCAGGCTTTGAGTTCAGTATTTCCATTACATCCTTTAATATCTAAATGGAAAGGGCAAAATTATCAGTTGGTATCAATCAGGGAAGTGCTACTTACAGTCAACAAAACTACAGAGACTTACAAATAAATTGGGGTCTGGTCTATTAGCTGCATTCTTTTCTTATATTGTTGCCCTCCTTGCATGTTTATTTTACTGAAAAATTTTAAGATTCACTCTATCTTACAGGAAAGTTATTGAAGAATATATATTCATACTGTGGTCAAATAAAGTACACTTTACTAATTACGTAATTAGAAGAGGAGAAAACACCTAGGAACAAAGTAAGAATGAGAAGATCTGGATTTATATGTTGCTTTGTGTAATATACTGAGATAAAAGGCTTTGATTTCTACCTCTACTTTATGCTACTCGGGAGGCGGGACGCTACTTGATTCAACTATGTGACTCAGAACCGCCTTTTTTTTTACTCATCACATAATAAGTAAGGGCTTGATTTAGAGATAAATTAAAGACTTTCTCTGATCTTGATGAATGCTAGTGCCTTGAGAGGATTTATGCTGCAGCTGGTGTTCACTGGTTTCCTAGCCACTTAGGTAGTGTGCCAGGAAATGTGGGTACGTGGATACTCATGGGATGGGTGATGCCAGCAAAACATTCCTGTGAGATCCTCACATGCTAACTGATCCTCTTGTGGCAGGTTATTCTGGTTTTAGGGTGAGTTTATGAAATGAATGTGACAGAAGCAATAGGCAACAAAAAAGAAAAAAAGCCTCATAATACATTTGGATCAAAACCAACAAATAACCAGAAGCAGTCTTTAAAACAACGTTTACCTTGTGTTTGCTCTGATAATAAACAGGAATATTATAGAAACTAGCATTCTACAGAAATCTTAAGAAACATCTCCACCAGAATTTCCTTGTGTTCCTGTATCTAGTTGTTTGCAAGGAAATGGATTACCAGCTTTTGATGCTGAGGGTCCTGGCAAAGAAGGGAATTCAACATCTAAACTGCTAAATAAGCATATGATATGGGGTATATTCCTGATAGCCCTGAGTGGTGTGACATCTACTAGGGCATTTAGGTGATTAACTAATGCTGTTGGGAAGACTTAAATACTTGTATGGATCAGGGCTTTATTGCTTATATTGCAGATTTGGGCCCAAATAGCATAATATACAAAACCTAGAAAAATGACATTATTGTCCACTTTATGAAGTGGAGACAGACAAAAACATAGGAATGATTGTAGTGAATAAAACTAAAGGTTCATTCATTCCAGTACTGTGTTTCTCACAATGACCAGTAAGATTAGTTCAAGGCTGGGGCACTTGCAATTAAATGTCTAAATATAAGGAGATTCAATTCACTGGTCCTAGACAATCTGCATGGTTCTGGTGGATGTGACACAGGATCTGTTGGACACCAATGCCCTCCTAAAGGGTCAACTAGAAGCAGCCAATACTCACAGGACATCTACGACAACAATTACCTATGCTTAGATGACTGAATTGCACCCTCCAGCGTTTAGGCAGTTGTTTAGCTCATCCAGTGGAAGCATCTATGACATGGGAGCTAAATCCCCCTCCACATTTCAGTGATTGTATTGACTGCATTTGCACTGGATATAACGGAATTGCAGACATGTATGTCAGCACTTACATTTTAGTGTGTTACTTTGCAAGCCCAGTTCCATTCTGAAAAAATATTTAAGAAGGAATTAAAAAGAAAAATAGCTTATACCCAGGGACATTCTCCAGAGTATAACCCCTGCATAAGGACTGCCAGATTTTGTCCATCTGTAGACCAGAGTTTTCCTGAGACAGATGTTGAATCCAAATATTCATGCTTAATAGGCCTTAAGGACCTTCCTTCCTGGTATTTTGCTAATGTTTTTTAAAAATCCATCTATATTTTTGGCCTCTGTACAATTCTGTGGCAAATATTTCTACATTTTTAATGTTAATTTATTTAAAACTTGATTTTCAGTTAATGTCTGGGCACGTGTCTGTGTAAATAAATAGGTATTTCCCTATTCACTTTTCTTCACGTTGTTCATAGCTTTAAAAACTTCTCCTTCAAGTCTCTTTTTTCAGGCAGAGGCATCCTAGTCTGTTTAATTCTTACCTTGGAAAGCAACTATACACCTCCAGCCATTTTATTGCCTTTCTCTGTATCTTATATGGATGACCCAGGTAAACAAATAATTTGTCCATGGTGAATATGTATGACATGTAAATTATGCATATGTCATTGTTTGAAATCCTGACAAACAATTCTGAGAGGCCCATCTCTCTAGTTGACTTTCCTGTAGTGGATCTTTGCCAGCTCACTCAAGACTGTGGCTTCGTTTAGGGGCTAGATGCCTACAAGTCCATCACTGTAGACTAGTCCTTTTCTNCTTCTGGAGAGACCATTCAAAGGGACAAAAAACGGGTTAAGGAAAATGTCCCACTGGGTCTGTTGACTGGAGAACTGCTTAGCAAGCCAGAGAATCTCCAAGCACGTGTACCCATGGCACAAAGGCAAGAAGCAAATAATCAACTGAGTGTTTTATCAGCACAGTATTCAATTAAATTTCAATTAAAAAGGAAAATAATGCAGCAGTCATTATCTAGGCTGTGGCCAGGTCCTTACACGAAATGTCAAGATACCTTTGTCAATTTGCAAACTGTTTTGATAAGGATGAAATTCTCCAGACTGCATGCTGTTCAGAAGGCCACTGTAGGCATTCTTAATGGACTCTTTGCCCTAGCCTTGGAAACACGTCCAGTTTCTTATTTACCAATGTTAATGCCTCTCTTTTGAAAGATAATTCAATAAAGCATTTCTGAATGGAAATTAAAAAAAGCAAAAATGAAACGTTATCAGGAATATGTGACTGCAAAACAAGAATAATTCTGTTTTTATCATGCTAGAAATCTAATTTTTTCTCCATGGAAATTATTCTGAAGATGACAGCTTGATAGCAAGCACTACCAGTCCAACATCCACAGTTTATTTACCGCTCCAACAATCAAGCTCTAAAGAAGCAATTTCTCTCTGTTTCTTGGTTTATTTACCTTTGGTGCATAAGGTACAAGAAAAAGCCGAGCAGCTGAATGAGTGATGTTCTTTTGTTTGATCTAGGATTAGAATTAAGAGGTTCCTGAATCCCAGGCTCAAATAACCGACCTGTACCTGTCATGGTAAAATGTTGTTCCATGCAAGGACCATTTTGCCTAACGTTGTCTTCCTTGGTGACATTAGTAGTCACATCAGAGCAGTAGAAGTTCAAAACTGATTTCAGATTATGACAAAGAGCACATAGAAACATGGAGATATTATATGTTATATTACGTGTGAAAAACAAAACAGAGAAGTATTTCAGCCACTAGAGAGATGAGAAACATAGAAATAAAACAGATTTTTATCTCAGTCCCATAGATGGAGTCTATTTGGCTTTCCATCAGGTAGCACAGCTTCTGGCCTTTGGCAGATTTTGACCTCTTACATCCCTACATTTGAAGCACTACAGCTGGTGGCAGTCCTTGGAGTGCTACAGATGTAAGATTGTATTGCCTATGTGCTTCTTTCTAAATGGTAATATAGTTTAAAATCTATTTCATTTTACTTTTTCAAACTCATCTTGTAAAAAAAAAAGAGTTAGGAAGCAAACCTGAGTCAAGTATGCTTTTGTATGAATAGCAGCATGCTGTTATTCTTGTAATTTAGAACCATGCCCATACGCACTTATAAAAAATTGTTCTGTTACATGTGTTTTTCTTGACTATGATGCTTTCTGAATTGTTCTCCTGTTGAGAGCTGGAAGGATCACAGAACCACAGAATGGTAGGGGTTGGAAGGGACCTCTGGAGATCTTCTTATCCAACCCTCCTGCTTGAGCAGGTACACCCAGAGCAGGGGGCACAGGATGCCACAGTTACTTGGATTTTTGCGTTATTTTTTTTCATGTTTATCTTTTTGCACCTAGACCAGATATGTTTTTCTCTCTCTTTTTCTTGTTCTTACTTTTCATGGTTGTCACTACCTTTTTACTTGCAAAGGAACATGTCTCTCCCCAGCTGTGTTTTCTCTTCTTTCATCACTTTCCTTGTGTGATTACAATCCACTGATGCCTTTGGCATATTGTCCTGTGTCAGCAGACTAGGACATATTAGAGGCTCTTGAATATACAGACTTTTAACTCAAGATTACTGTGTGTTTTGATATGTGCCATTCCTCTGTTCTAAGTGGATGACAATTATTATTGGCTTATGGTTTCTATTCACTACATAAACCAGTCCCTTTTTATAGCTGCAGGTAATACCTACAGGTTACCTACTGATTTTTGCCATGCCTTACTGCCAAGTTTGATTTTTTTTCTCCTGTTTTATTCCAGAAACAGGCAGTGCTGTGTCTCATTGAAGCTACAGAAGTAAACCTAGACAGAGTCACATGGCTTCAGGAACAGTTACTTCCATGGATTTGGGGAGCACCATTATTTTAAAACAAGCGCAGAGGCTAGTGCATCACATCAGAAAAGCAAGAGACCAGCAAAATAATGGAGCAGGATTCCCACTTAATGAAGTGAGATTCTCCTTACAGAACACAAACATCACTGTTGGCAGTGCAGGCAGACTCCTTGGAGCTCTGCCTTTCCACTGTACTAGAGCTGAGAATATATATTTTTTTAATTATTATTTTGCTTTAGCCTTTGTCACACTGAAAAATGCAAATTGGGGCTGACTAATATCACCTGGGTGGTAAATCAAGCTAAAAAAATATAGAATATAAAACCAATCAAACCTACCAGTTCAAATTGTAATAAAATTTTGGGCAAAATAAAAAAAAAAAAGTTCCACTTTTTTCTAACTCAGAATGAAATTTTATTTCAGAATTTATTCTGTAGAACAACTTGAAATATATGAAGAAAAGTTGGAAAATTAACTTTTTTCTTAAGTAAGTTTTCACTGTGTTTGCAAGCAAAGAACAAACCCAGAGACCTGCACAGCACATATAAAAGTTCCACCCTGGGCCTGGGAAATGCCAGTGGATCACTGTCTAAGAGACATCACAACTATCTATATCAAGCCTTCTTTCCTCCCTGGAAAGCATCCGCCGTATTCAAAACAGTGACATTTTCCCCCTAAGAATAGCTCTATTGGATTAGATCACCTCTCCACTGATCTCAGGATCCTCATCTTTGACTATGGCCATTAGCGGATGCCTAAAAAAGACTAAAAGAACAGAACAAATGCAGTAATACTTTGCCAGAAACTGTTCCCAAGTTTCAGGTATCTGCATATGAGGGATTTTGCGACTCAGAAGAGCTGTCACAACTAGAGACATTTTTCTTGCATGAATGGGTCCGTTATCTTCTTAAGTCTATGTGACTTCTTCATATCACTAAAATTCTGTGACAGGAAATTCCACAGGATGACCAAAATGCCATGTTGTTACCTTTCTTTCATTTTCAACCAATCAGTTTCTCATCTCACTACATGAGCCTGCCTTAGTTTATAGGGAAAAAAAATGGACAATTTTTTCCTACTTATTTTCTTTTATTCTTCCATTGACACAATATACTGTCTTAGACACAGTGTACAAAACAAGCTATGTAGAACAGCAACTTTTTCTTCATCATTGCAGACACTTCATTTGATAAATTTATAATTTTTGAATCTTATGAGCTATGGATTAAATAGCATTAGGTATGAGTCTGAACTATGGATTAAATAGCATTAGATATGAGTCTGAACATGGGGTTGTTCGTAGAGTGCAGCTGGGAGAAGAGAAGGTGAACTGGTGATATAGAACGGAAGAAAGAGAAGAGAGAGAGGTGGGGAAAAAAGGAATGAAACTTAGAAAACACATTTTGTAATTATCTTGTTCCATGGAGAGGAGAGCTGGTCCAAAACTCCAGCTCTGAACTCCCTGAACTTTGCTTTGCTGTATTGTCAAATGCATGCGGCTTCAAACACAATGGTTCAGGCTCCCTTCTGTTACTATTCTCACCAACACTTGGCACAAAAATTACAGCCTTCTTCCAAGGATCCTGATGGTCTTTTCTAATGCCAATTGTTCTGGACATTGCCCCTGCAGGGCGGGTATGACAAGACCTACTTTATAATCAGGCAGTTAATTGTGACTTGCTTGACTTTGCTCAGTAAGACAACATGGGAGCTCAGAACAGATCCTGTAAACCTTGTTCACTGTCTAGACGTACAGCCTCCTGCGGCTGTTACGGTGAAGAAGCAATAGCACTAAGGAAATTTGGGAGTAGAGGCATAAACACCATCTTTTAGCTTTGCCTTAGACAGCAATAAAAGAACTTCAGGATACTGCAATACCTCTTGTATTATACAATTATACAATTGAATAAAACACAACCATACCCCAACTTTCGTAGAGCCCTATGGAGCTTGTTTTCTTGGGTCTGGCCCCACACTTTGAAAACTTTTTCTTTCTTGAAAAATATAAGCAGCCTTTTCTCATCCTTCCCAAGGTCTTTTCTGTTCATCTACAGAAAGCTAAATCATGCACAAGTGGGAGAGGGCACAAGAACTGGGTGTTCCTTGTGGCAATAATTAGCCAATGACCAGAATTGCTTGGGTGCTCTCTGCCCCTGATGGTCACTAGTGAGAGTACATAATAAGATGTGACTGCTGCAGGCCTAGGGCAAGCATCTGAAACTAAAAAAAAAAGACTGCAGAGACCAGCTGGAATGATAGTCTGCAGACTGCTATTTAATGTCTTTTCTTTTTTTTTTAATATAGAAATGTGGGGCTTTTTTTTTTATGATCTTCCTTTTTTAGTGGAACAGAGTATATTGTTTTTAATTTACTTGATAACTACCACAGACACAGAATGATCCCAGTCTCTGGCCCTGAAAGCATTTTTCAGGAATAACTTTCAGAAACGTATGTTGGAAATTGGGAGGTAATCTGAAGGAAGCAAGTGAGAGAATAAGAGTTCAGAAAATAGGAGTGGGTCATGGTAGCACTATGGTAACACACTTCATTTGTTCATTGGTATAGAGGTTTGGTTTCTTTTTTTTAATGCTGAGATATTCCACAAAAAGACCAAAAGAACTAAGTACTCTTAATAGATGTGGAGTCCCGAGTATTTTTGAAGGTCAGGTGGTCATTTGATTATTTAAATATAAGCTTAGAGATATAGCTTAGTATGATACAATCATACTGCAGGATCTTATGTTGATCTTTGCAAAAGGGATCCCTATTTAAAATCATCATGTGGAATTAATATTTATCCATATACACATAAGTTTTTTATGCTTTCAGTGTGTCTCATATCTTCTCCTTTCTGCCCTCTCCATGGCTGATCTAGAAGAACAATAGCTTACTATGACTCCCGTGTGTTATGTTTCCTGTTGTAGAGTAGTAGAGAGCTGAAAATACACTTTCATGCTCTATGGAAAGGGAGGAAAGGAGGCTAGGAATGATTGCAATTGTGTATATAATTTGCCACATTCACACTTTTGCTTGAAACAATGGAAGAACTTAAACCCAAAGTTGTTCTGCATTTCCTTCCTGCTGGGGTGGTTGTCTACATGACTGTGATCGTCCTGATCTTCCTTAACCATTTTCAAAGTGGTGTGTCTTTATGTCTTACTTCCAAAGGGCAAGGGGAGAGTTTCAGCTATAAATCCAAACCAATCCTGTCCTTGCACACCCAGTTAATTTGGCATAGCTCCCCTGCTCTGGCTATATGGACTTCATGACTGGAGGAAAAGCTTTGTTCTTAGACATAGAAATATAGGATTGAAGATAGGAAGGGATAGGCAACCATGTCTAGCTTCCTACCGTCATAGGAACCTGTGTAATAGTAGTATGTGAACCAACTGAAAGTGAAGGGCTCAGCTTGCGAAAAGAGGCCCGGGGAGTGTTTCTTTTAAGTTCCAGAGATTCAGTAGGAACCTTCCCCATGCCGTTTTTCTTTCCTCTCCATCATTGTCTCCTCTGCTACACAGATTGACCATTATCTATCTTCTCAGGCACTATAACAAGCCAAATGCCATGAGGACAAAAGTCTTTGAACTTCAAAGCCTACAATTCACCTGCATCAGCAGGAAAGGTCAAACATACGACTAATGTCTTGGTCCTGATGTCCCTTTTGCTTTAGTGAGCTTTGAGCCAATTGTAACATATTGCCAATCACAAAGGTGTTTAGGACCCAGTCCTTAGAGGCTGTATGCTTTAGGCATAGCCTTTCCTTTTCTATTGCTTTGAAAGGTTAGCAACACAGCTCAGGCCAGACATAAGAAATGATGCTGCAGAAATATATCCCACCTGGATAAATAATTCTTTTCCCCTGTGTGACTTTAAAAAAAAAATTTGCAGTGAAGCAGTCTCTTAGCATTTTTCCCATCTGTGCTATGGAAATGTCTTTTGACCTTGCTGAATGGCCCGGCTATCCATCATGTCAGAGCTGAGCTATCTGTGAAGTGAGCACTGGGGACTGTCACCTCACCTACCTGCCCCAGTGACTGCAAAACACAGCAGGAACCCAGACTCTGCTATCCCTGTGACAGTTACATTCCCTAGTCCTCAGACTTTTTCCCTTCACTTTTTTCTTATTGTCTGTTCCTCATGGTTCAGTGGAAAAATGAAAGCAAGCATACACACAAGGTCTTACTTACCTTTAGGTGAATCTCTGTAGCATCAATCTTGGTAGTAAAGAAAATCTCAATTCCATTACCTCTGTCTTTTCCCTGTTCTATTACAACATATATTCTTGTTTCAGACCTAAAAAGAGGCTGATTTGCTCTTTCCTACAAGCTTTGCCTCACCAGGATGTTTCACATCAACTTTAACTGTCAGGCAAAAAAAAGGAACGGGTACAAGATGACGACTTAATCCAGGATCTGTTGAAGTCTATGGCCACCCTTCCTTTAGACCAAGACGTAAATCCTTATTCCTAAAAGCAGCTTCAGCACCTAATCCTTTGAGGAAAGAAAAGAAAGAAGGTGAGTCAAGTACAGTAAAACTCTTGCGTTTTTGTATTTGAAGGTCAAATCAACCTGACAGCAAAAGCTCCGCTTGACCTATGCAGTGGCTATCCAATCAAGCTGTTACAGCACTGAAAAAGCAAGTAGAATGAGTCCCATCATGTTGGAGAGTTAAACTGAGGCTGGACAAAGACAGAAAATATATCAAGCTTCAGGGAATACATTGCAATGGTGAAGGGATGACCTAACAGTACCCTTTCTCCTGACATAGTCATAATAACTGTAATGTTTTTTGGCTGCAGTGAGTACAGGCCTCTCCTTTTGGTCTTATTAGAATAGCCTTTTAGCCTACCTGTTTCAGGTAACGCTATCATGCCTATTGCCTATATGAAACTGGAAATTCAGCTTGTAGCTGCAGATGGTTTCACAGCAGTGCTTGCTGCAGGATGTCCTCAATGCAAAAAACATTTAAAAAAAAAAGTGTTTTCGCATTATAACAAATATTATATGCAGTAAAGAACATCTTTTACAACTCATTGCTAGGACAGGAGATAGGCTGGCAGTGTTCCTCATCCATCTAATCTTTAGTTCTGTTCAATGTGCAAGGTCAACTCCCTTTGTGCCTGCTGAGAGCCTCTGAGTTTGGCAGAAATTTTGCATGAGTGCAGATATCTACAAAAGGGAGTTTGTTGGCAGGGTCGGGACCTTTTGAATAATTCAGAAATAGACAACACAGCTGGAATGAATAACTTGGTACATATTCTGTGTCTACGGGCGGGTCATTGATCAGTTTTAGTTTAACACAGAAAACAAAAACGTCTGAGGTCATTGTCCACATCCTTCTCATTATATACTACAATTTTATCCTTGCTCAAAATCCAGTAGATATCCTAGTATTTTTCCTTAAAACTCTGAATTCTAAAGTCGTGTTAATATACCAGCTTCTCTGCCTTTCTTCTATAACTACATCTATAAAGAGATACCTGGATAGCTAGATGACTTCTAGATTTCAAAGCTTCTAGGAAAAATAAAACACATGAACACTAAAGCTTGAAAAACACAGAAAATATAAGAAATTTCCTACTTTCCATGAACTACTTAAATAAATGTTGTCCTTCCATGTTTTTACTGGCTCTTTTTAGTATTGCTATATTTAACATAAGCTGATAACCTGGAAACAGCTGGGGTCAGCTGTATTAGAACTGGCCTTGTCTGATGCAAAAATTCACTAATCTCTCAAGGCTGGCACTTAGAGTAGAAGTCATCTAATTTAATAAAATTTATATAAAAGCAAGATGTTCACTCAAAGACAGCCATTTAAGTCCTCATCCCAACTATTTTAGACTTTCAGTTCAGTAAGGATGAACTGACTTCTGCAAATGTGTGTTGCTGTCCTTTGACTACAGCCAGTGTTTAAACAGGCTGCTTACAGTAGGCACTTGCATTTGTGTGGATGGATGATTTCCATCTACAGAGTATGACTACACTGTAGACTAATGTAAGCTACCTTCAAACAAGTGGGTTTTATCAGTAATATTTTAGCTGAGTACATTGACTGCAGAGGTGGCATAAATTAGCCTATACTTTGCTATGCACGTTCCTGCTCCTGATATTCCAGCCAGCCCATATACCTCCACAGAACACTTACAAGAGAATCATAGAATCATTAAGGTTGGAAAAGTCCTCTAAGATTGTCAAGTCCAACTGCCAACCCAACACCCCCAGGCCTCCTAAACCATGCCCCAAAGTACCACGTCTACACAGTTTTTGAACACCCCCAGGGATGGTGACTCCACCACCTCTCTGGGCAGCCTGTTCCAGTGCCTGACCACTCCTGCAGTAAAGGAATGTTTCCTAATATCCAATCTAAACCTCCCCTGGCACAGCTTAAGGCCATTTCCTCTTGTCCTATCGCTTGTTACTTGAGAGAGGAGACCCTCAGCCTCCTCTTCCAGACTAAACAACCCCAGTTCCCTCAGCCACTCCTCATAAGACTTGTCCAAAGAGCAAGGAGACCTGGAAACCTTTCCTGATTACTTCACCCTTGTGAATGGCACTTCTTCAGACAGCAACCACATCAATTCTACCTCCCAGATCTATGGGGAAGAGTGGGCTCAAGGTACCTTCCCCAGTGCACCTGCATGGTGCCTGGGTCTGTGCGCAGGCTGGGTAACACCTGTGACCCACGAGTCAACCCTTCATCCTCATTCCCCAGAGAACATGAATGCCTGCAATAATGCTACAGCTGCTAAAGGTGCAAGAAAGAACTTTTTAATGAAGTATTTCAGGAGGAAAGAAAAGGTAAAATATTTGGGATTTTTCATGAAAGATAAAGTTCATGAATGCTTTATATTGGTGTATTATTGCCCTTTAATATATGATATTTCCCTTCAGGACAGGAAAAAAGTAAGAGACAGTTGACCTCTCCTGTGACATCTAACCAAAGTAAACCAGAACTGATTCAGATGAGTATTTAATGGGGATGTGAAGTCTTAACTACAAGGATCAACTTCTTGGTTTGCGTTTGTGCTATGTGTAAAACACTGGGCTCCTAGTCCATGACTGATTCTAAGTAAAATTATGGTAACAATATATAATCAGACTGTATCTCTCCCTATATAAAATAATTTAACATGGCTTATGGAAATGAGATACTGCCTGAATAGATAAATAGGTTTGTTACCATCTCCGGTACTAGATACATGAAATCAGGGAAGTCATTTATTTCTGCCTTAGTTTTCATTTTTATACCATTCACTTCCGCTGGAAAGTGACTTTAGCTCTCTGTCAGAACAAATATGATGTAAATCCGATCCAGAGAATCTTAAAACTTGGAAGAAACAGCCTAATAATAAGAGCTTATTAAATGTGGCTTTCTATAGTATCTCTGAAGACTTTCCTAACACAGTTAAAACCAGACCTGTAGCCAGATGCCAGAAGCCTCTTTCATGTTTGTCCATTCTCAGAAGTGACTCATCCGCTCAGCCTAGCCCAGGAGTGTGTGCTAAAATGCAGCCTCTCCATTATTCGGATGACATTAATTGAGGACTTTCTGCTTTGCTATCAAAGGAGGTAATAAACGTCTCTCGCTTTTCCTTTAAAAAACTTCACCTCCTAAAATTGCTTCAGAGTGTTTGAGTAGATATAATAAGCAGATTGTAGAAATTAATTAATTATGTGTGTTAACTTTTTGCTTTTACCCTTTGTTGAACCTTTTTGTTCCTTGGCCCTGCTTTTTGTAAAACTGAAGTTGTCTCCCAGGGTGTATGGCTTTTAATGTGACTGTATACTGTATCTAGCTGCTATAGCACGTCAAGCATGTGGAACATTTTAACAAGGAGTTTTTAATGAATCCCTGGGAAGAAAATACCCTCAAAAACAATACTTCAGTATATAAGTACTTATACACACTGCAGCAATAAAAGCACAACAAATGGCAAGGATTTTCTTCGCCTCTATGTGTTAAACAAACTTTAACCACAAACAAGGTCATAGTCATTCGCTGAGAAACACATTTGATTAAAGGTTTATTTCTCCAAGGCTGTGAGTGAATTATTTCAGACTGTTTGATGATTTGCTAGAAAGATGTGTTAAATTGCTGGTAATTCAAACACCAACACGCAGTTTGCATACTCCTCGCATCTGTTCAATAAATGCCATCACCTATTCTGTATTGCCTTTGGCTTCTCACACTTGTGTCAGAAAGGAATGAGAGATTTTTAACACAGCCAACGAGTTCAGTACAAGGTGGAGAGGGGCAGAATTTCCCTCAGGTCTTAATCCTAGCAAAGGTTCAGGGCACTGTGCGGTTGTAATCAGTCTCTTGTCTTTCTGAATTACTTTATTCAAAAACAACGGCAGCTCTGTTATGTCTTCTTTTTCTACCATCAAATAAACATCATGTGGCAAGAAAACAAAACTAAAAAAGGGGCAAAAAGGAATATAAGGACACATGATTAAGACCCAGAATTTCCGCTTGTAGGCCTCATCACTGACTTTATTCAGTCAAATATTTAAGTTACTAGCATTACTTCTCTACAGCCTTGTCTTGAGTATTTTAAGAATTAGATAAGCTGATGTTTGCAAAGCAGCTTCCTTGTGAAAAACATTGTAATTTTAAGGATATTGAAGGCTACAAATGAATTCCTACTCTGAAACTGATATTTCCCCCCTCCCAACCCATAGTGCTGCAGTAGCTCCAGAACTGATTGCACAACCACCCCTACCCTGGGTGATGCACCATCTCCCTCTCGTGGTTGCTTGCTCACAGAAAGAGGTCGAAGAAGAATCTGCTATAGCTTTAGATAACAGACTTCAAGCTTTTAAGACAAAAGGGTGAAGACTGATGTTTCAGATGCAGTGGTCAAAGTCCCGTTTCTACTGTCTATTCAGGAGAAAAGTTATGTCTGCATTTCAGCTGGAGTTTTTCCATGATTTTTAAGGAGAAATGGAAATCCCTAGACTAGGAATAGCTGTAATCACCAAAGCTGGAAAAAATTTTTAGCATTTTTGGGAAGGTTCTTTCAACATTTTATCAGAGCCAACAAAGAAAGAAAAGTGCTGAGATCTATTAATCTTTGAATTTAGAATAACTTTTATGTCACTGAATCCACAGAGAATAAAAAAAAATACTAATGGACATTTCAGCTTCCAGCAAAAGGGTAAAAAGTTAAACTGTCTTATACAACCATAGAGATCTTCTGCTCTAGGCTGCTTTCTTCAAGCGAGAGGTCTAAGATCTAGTAAGTACAGAATAATTTCAAATTTATATGCCACCAGGTTGATCCATGTGAGTTTCTGTGCATGCATACACATGATACTGTGTATTTAATAAATCTGGACTTTGAGAGAGTTTATGGGACAACATGTATTCTCTGAAGATGGTTAAAAACAATCATCCCCTATCAGGTTAAAGCTCCAATCTGTCCTTGTATCCTGTCTCTGTCAATAAATGATAGAGAATGCCTGTATGACAGCAAGGTTAGAAAAACATAAAAAGATGCCATCTTTTCTGTTTAGAGAAGTCTAGAACCAGAAATTGTCTCTTTTATGGTGTTATCTACTATATATTTTACTTCTGACTAGGTCAAATAGCAACCCTGTAACTATCTGGAATTTCTCCATACCACCAGACTTTGTGACAGCAGAAAAAACCCTGAAAAACAAAGAAAACCAAAACAACTCCCCACACTCAGTCTTCTCTCAGCAAGAAAGGGATGATCATGAGCAGACTGCAGAGACACCTTAATAGTTCTTTCCTGGTCCCAGTTATTATTTAAACACTGATACAACATGGAAATTATGGGAGTTCACTAGGGTGAGTTAGAATAAATTGTGATTTTCTTTTGGAAGATGTGCATAAAAAACTGTCCTGAAAGAGGATTTAAACACAGTTTTTCTGCATTCTGGTTTAGTATTCCTCTGACAATGTAGCAAACATTTGCCTCCCCAGTTCGGTGAACTTGAATCAAGATTTTTAGCTCTTTTTGGCTTAAACCATTTATCAAATTAAATTTCAAATTTGAAGATAGTTTTTAGTTAGTCAAAAACACAGTTTTAGGAAGATAATTGTTTGAATAATCTTGTCTACCACTCTGGCAGACTCTACACAACTCAGGTGATGTTATAGACTGATTTACTACTTCAGACTTCCAAACTTTCCCCAAAGATCTTTGACACTGACAGATTTTCTATGGCCAGAGTCACTGCAGATCTAGGATATAGTCTAGCATCTATTAATTCAATGGAAAAACTTCCTTTCATTCAGAAAGCACTGACTCAGGAACCTATTTGCCCTTATTTGGAACATTAGTGTAGCTTGTATGGTTCTGAACCTGTAACTGTAGAAGATACAGGTTAATACCATCTATGTAAAGTATGCCAGTGAAATTAGAAGAGTAAGAATACCATCTGAAAAAGGCATTTATGGCAGATTTTTTGCAGTTTGAACATTATTGCCAAAGATCTGCAATTACATGAATTAAGGTAACTTAAATCTCCTTGCCAGGTTGCAGGCACAGGATAACTGCACCTATCCATCAGATCGTCTCTCTTGCTGACTGTAGCCAGATATAGATGAAGTGAAGAATAGATGTTTAACAAATTGCGTTGCTTATTTCATTTATATAACCTTGACCTTGACTGTTTCTGTAAAGCAGCTTCAGTTACTACTACTTGAATTTGTTTCCACCAGCAGGTTCCCTTTCAGTGCTGCAGCTACACTATATTCAGTATTGCTGCCACCTCAACCTTATATCCAAGAAAAGTCTTTTCAAGTGGAATCAAAGCTATCCTCTTTGGATGACACTTGTTGATTCAAGACGACATCAAACATATCCTTACTCTGTATTGTAGAGTAGAATATTGATGGCCTCTGTACTCACCAACACAACCACTTGCACAGTTGCAAGTGGCATAAAGAAGACTGACCTTGATGTGCTCCATATCAGTTTGCAACACAAAGGGTTTGGTACTAAATAGGGGGTTAAGTTAGCAACCAGTGTCATCTTTTATGGGAAAAGGTGTTATCAGGAAAAAGGAGAGGAATTAGTCGGTCCTGTGGAGATATCTGCAACTGTTTATTGCCTTTATAGTCGATAGAGAGAAAAAGTCAATAATATAGTGTGATTTATCTGATCTGTTCTAGCTGATACTTCTAGTGTGAGATGAAGTGCCTGTTTCTCTCAAGGGTTTATAACAAGGGTATGCAATGACTACCTCAGGTACAGATGGATAAACCTACAGTTTATACATATGTATTTGTCAGATGTTTTTGATCAAATTAACCCTGGTGCTGGTGTTTTCCAAGGACCATTCATAGCACACACGCAACGTTTAAATTTTTAACCGAGCTTTCTCCATTGCTCTCTCAATGTTCTTCCGTCTCTCCATTGATTCCCTAGGAACAATCCTAAGCTCCTAATAAAGTAGTGCAAATGTCTACGTGCAGTGTCCTTAACTGTAAGTCAATTTTGTTTTCTTGTTCCTAGTCATTGTAGGATATTATCCAGAAGAACATCAATCATTCCCCAAAGATCAGCATGTCTTATTATAGAGGTCTTTTACCACCATTCATTGAATTTTTATTTCTTCTGTATGTGCTTTGTCATATCTTTCCATTAAGAGTAGCAACTCTTCATATAACACCATGCTGTTTTGGTGTCTTAGATGTTAAAAAGTGTAACACAGCAAGACCAACTTCCAAGTGAATCAAAACTAGTAACAATAAACTCAGTTCTGGAGCAGGATTCTTCCTGAAAACATTAAAGGTATTTCTGATATTTTCAGAATATCACAATTTAATAAAGTTGTCTTTACCAGTGGAACAAAATCAAAATGCTAGGAGAACTGACACATGATATAACATTAGGTGGCCTGGAGCAGGCAGGGAAGATAGGGATGGAAGAATACTGCAGAATTTACTGTGGGTAGCAAAGCCAATGGAAAAACGGAGTTTGTTCTGTAGGAAGTTCTATTACTTTGACAGCTGTTTTTATCTTAAAACTTTTTCTTTTCAGAGAATAAGTTAAAAATTGTTTGGCTATATCCCAAGGTCTAACAATGTCATAAAAGGGAGAAACAACACTTTATCAGGGAAAGTGTTGTGCATTAGGGGAACAAAAGTCAAAGTGTGAAGTATGAAAACTCCAGAATTATAATTTTCACAAAGTATGGCAGAGCTCAGGTAGAGGAAAAGATTGGATATCAACTTGAAATGAATTCTTGGTTTTACATTTCCCA
>WEKW01008660.1:42144-63153 GCA_013389905.1 Sula dactylatra
CACTAAGAACTGTAAAACGATAATTGCTGTTTATTTATTTATTTACAAGTAAACATCCTGCCATTGTTTGAAGAGAGACTGGTGTACAAATCAAGATTTCCCAAGGCAGCATTATCAATGCATGATGCAACTGCATACTCTTTTCCAAGCAGCAGAACTGTATATATAACAAACCACAGGCACGTAAAAAACACATAAAGCTTTGAATGTGGACTTTCTCAGAGGCGTGGAACATCTTCAGATAGTTAATGGGAGACATGTCACACTGCCTCACTTTCATATCTCCCAGTTTACTTACTGCTAAATGATGTCTCCCTCTGTAGTCCAGTGTTTGGGCAAGGTCAAGCAGGATGACAAAAATCAAGACCACTTATGGTGTCCTGAAAAAAAGGAATTAAAATCATTACAGCTTTCAGCTAATTGCAGCATGACTGATGACTTTGTGTGCAGCTTACTGGAAAAAGAGCTTTGTAACCTGCATGATTAATCCTAAGTGATGGACGGATTGGTCACTTGAATGTGTGGCCATCTGAACCTGACCTAATCAAAAGTGGGTGCTTTTGGTCCTGCCTATGCCAGCAATGGAAAGGGAACTGCACAGTAGGAAGGAACAGACTAGTAAGTGCCTGTATATGTTCTGTAACATTGCAAAAGTCCTAATGCATTGAGTGCATGATGTTTAATAGAGACAGACATTTCACTTCATACTTAGGGTGTGGAAGAGGAATTTAAGCAAGTACAATAANCTGGTCATGAATCAGTTTTGGTGCAGAAGGTACTGAATGAAGCCAGGTCCTGGGGTCAGGAAATAAGTAGGCACTAGACCTTCTAGTATTAACATGAGCTAATAGGTGAAGGGGCAACCCAGGAAAAACTGGGTTGGGTCCCTGACTGAGGCCAGAAAGACACAGAAGCAAAAATGAACTGATACACTCCAGTTAAACAAGGAGAATGAAAGTCAGACAAGGCCAGTGTTCCTGCCGTTCCTGTTCCACCTCAGTTAAAGAGAGAGAGTTTAGAAGGATGGATATGGGATTTACCTGCAACAAAGAATTTTTTTTAATTCCCTGTAAATAAAACTACTGTTTAAAGCTTATTTTGATTTTAATATTTTTATATTAAAAAACCCCAAACAACTGAAGGAAGTTTTCCAATACAAAATATTTAATTTTGAAAAGTCAGATTGGAACATTTTAAGGTCTTTAGGAATTGTTTTTCTTGCCTTTTTTTTTCCCCAGCAGAAATGGGAATAGAGAGACACATTTGTGAAAATTTTTGATGTGGTTAACTCAGCATTTTTTTGCTAAAAATGGTCTAATTAGAAAAGTTACCCTGATAAACAGAAAGTCTTCTTTCTCTTTCTGTGATGTCTTCTGTATTAGATTTTAAAGAAGCAAGTTATGTTCATAAATCATAATGACCCAGTAAGGAGTATGAATAGATTGAGTTCAGCATGAGGCTTTCTAGCCAGATATGTATTAGTACATCATAGTCTCAAACAGCTGACAACATCATTAGTAAAGTATTTGTACTAGCTGTTGGAAGCAAGCATATAGGAATCATTTGACATTAATGCTGTCCGCTCAAAATTCAGCTACCTCTGCTGATCTTTGATGTTACAGAGCAGCCATACAAAAAGTAAGGTAGAGAATATAAAAAGATATGGAAAAATAAATTTGGATATCTCTTCCTGGAGTGGATGTTTAGTATTAAAGTATGTTTTCCCTCCAAAATGAAAAGCAACAAATCCAAAACCAGATTAAACAGAATGAAAGTATACTCATAAGCAAAAGGACATAGAGAAGGGGAGAGATGCAAGATAAGCTGAGGAGAAGGTGGCAGGAAAGGCTAACCAAAATGTTCAAAAGATTGGCAGATACAATTTTAACATTAAAAGTTTGGAAATACGCTTTCTAGGTCCTTTCCAAAGGGGCTAAAAACTTAAAAGCTGTAGCATTAACTGATCTGAACAGATCTCAAACATCCTTTAACTGTCAGAACTTGACTGACTTCATAGACTTTAGTAAGAGATTATACATCTTGCATATAGGTTAATATTTATATCTCTGCTCTTGGACTTTTTCAGGTAGCTCTACTGACAGTGTCTTTCCAGCTGGCCAAACACCTCAAGGATCCCTGCCATGCTCCCAGGAACTGTCACTAGTATAGAATGACTAAGTACCATAGCACTGCAAAGGACCTCCTGAGTGAGTCATCCCATGGTATCCCAGGCATCCAGTCACAGAAATTCCTTAAAAAGATGTTAACACCTTAAAGTGAGCTACTGCCTCTGCTTTTTGCTACTCCCATGTAACAAGCATATTAATTTGTATTTAGAACTTTTCTATATACCTTTCATTAGCATTTGCATTGCCTTATTCTTTGCACTAACAGAAGGAAATATAAACTTCTTTGTATATGTACATAAACATTTAAATAGAGATAGAGCCTTTAAGAGACACAGGAAAACACTATTGTCAATATTTTTATTAAAATCTTTCTCTTGTCCATCCTGATCCTTTATTATCACCTTTTGATAAGACTGTACACTGTACTGTATTAATTTACAGCCATAAAAGCCCATATAAAGTCATTTGTATGTTATTTGCAAGAAGAGGAGGAAATATTATAGACAGCATACAGTCTTTAAGGCATAGAATTGTTTTGGACTTTCCTGATGGCTCACAGACTCAAGAGAAAAATGAATTGTTCTGGTTTTGGCTGGGGTAGAGTTAATTTTCTTCATAGTAGCTGCCATGGGGCTATGTTTTGGATTTGTGCTAGGAAGCAGTGTTGATAACCCAGGGGTGTTTTCGTTCCTGCTGAGCAGGGCTTGCACAGAGCCAAGGCCTTTTCTGCCTCTCACCCCACCCCACCAGCGAGGGGCTGGGGGGGCACAAGGGGTTGGGAGGGGACACGGCTGGGACAGCTGACCCCAACTGACCCCAGGGATGTCCCACACCATATGGCTCATGCTCAGCACATAGAGCTGGGGGAGAAGGAAGATGGGGACATTCGGAGTGATGGTGTTTGTCTTCCCAAGTCATCGTTACTCGTGATGGAGCCCTGCTTTCCTGGGGATGGCTGAACACCTGCCTGCCCGGGGAAGGGGTGAATGGATTCCTTGGTTTGCTTTGTTTGTGTGCGTGGCTTTTGATTTACCTGTTAAACTGTCTTTATCTCAACCCATGAGTTTTCTCACTCTTACCCTTCCGATTCTCTCCCCCATCCCACCAAGGGGGAGTGAGCGAGCGGCTGCGTGGGGCTGAGTTGCTGGCTGGGGTTAAACCACGACATGAATATATCAGTGTGCCTCAGTGTGACAGAGGCCAGATTCCTCAGTGTTGGAGAGAAATGCTGTCACCACTCTGGTAATAAATTGCCATGATTTAAGCTTATCAGAATGAGAATCTCCAAGCCTTAATGGAGAATATATACAGGTGATGCAGGACCCATATGCAGGGCTGTCACAGCCTGACCTCACTTGCTACAACAGCAGTGAGTTTTGATTGCACCCTGAACACTTCAGACATATTTTTCTCCCTCTCTTGCTCCCTGTCGGATTGGGATGCCAGAGATGGTGAATGTCACTGCATGTTTTAGCTCCTAACAGCAGGCTATGGACGGCAATGTGAAAAGGGGATGTAAAACCTGCTTTAAAATCTTTCCATAGGTGGGAAAAAGTAGTGACTTTGTAAAAGGAAAAGGAGTCTTCCACTCACCGGGGCTGGATGAGGTCCAGCACAAGTCAGTAGTGACTGCAGATCACTAACAACAGATGGCTGCGCAGTGACCTATTCTAAATGGTTATTGGTCTTCGTCCAGAGTCTCGTGAACAGGTATCTGTATTACAGCTGGTGCTAACTGGCATCTTTGTTAACCATCTCAGCAGAGAAACCAAAGACTGAGTGGCCTGCAGAGACTGAACTGTCCTCTCACCCTGCTGCAACAAGGTTGAAACACATTGGCAAGAAAATCTTCCCTTATGCCACTAAATTTGAATGTACTTTATATTTCCAATGTCTTCCCTGAGTAATAGACCCTTCAGAAAATATGATTAATTTTATATTTTTGCAAAAGCTTCCCAGACATTTAAACAATGTATATATGCATATTTATTAAAGAAGCAGCTTTAAGAGATCCATAGTTACAACTGGTTGAATTTTACAGTTAGCTCTCAATTCCACTTTTCATATTGAAAAAGAAAACCCAACACATCCTTCTCATTGTATTGACATGGTAGAAAAGCCCACACAAAACTCCCTAACCAACCAAACAAAAAAGCCCCCAACATAGTTTTATTTGAGTACTTAGAAAGTATTTTCATATACTTTACCTTAATACACCTGATTATGAAGGAAACTGAATTAATGGCAAAATTTTGCATTAAATGTCAGACTATTTTTGATGCAGACAAAATCAATACTGAAACAGCACAGATTATTATCTCTGCTCCTGTAGCAGAGTGATGAGTAGGAGATGAATAACAGCCAAGACAGATTTGTCATGAACAAATCATGTCAAACCGATCTGAACTTCCTCTGTGACAAGGTAACAGACTTTGTGGATAGAGAGAAGCAGTGGATGTCATGTATCCTGGCTTTAGAAAGGTTTTTGACATGGTCTCAGATAGAACTCTCATAAACAAACTAGGTCTAGATAAAACTACCAGTTACAAAAAGAACTGAGTAACTGCACCCAGGGTATAGACACTAATGGAAAGAGACACTGAAGAAGGTTTTGCAATAGCCTCTTCTAGGTCAGTCTTTTTTGATGTTTTTGTTAAAACTACCAATGACACAGACATGGAAAATATATTTTGGAGGACAGGACTAGAATTCAAAGTAATTTTTACACATCCAAACTAAAAGAAAAATGAAATTCAATGAATTTAATGGGGACAAATACAAGATTTTGCATGTAGGTGGGATTACTAAGCTCCACAGATAGAAAACAAGGAACAATCAACAGTTCTTCCAAAGAAGACCTTAGGATTATGGTTGATCACAGGTGGAAAACAAGGCATGGATGGCATGCCATTGCAGCTGTATAGCTCAGAAGATGAGAGAAGTAACTTTCCTTTTTACTCAAGTAGTATCAAGAAGTATCTTTTTACTCAACTGCACTCACAAGGTTTTAGCTGAGCTCATCTTTGTACACCATGTTCCTGGAGAAAGGAGGAGCAATTAGAGTCTGTAGGAGATCAGTGGAAAATATGAGCTGGGAAGAAAGCTGACAGAAAAGGACTTAATTTTTTTTTTTAGCATAAGAGATGATTGAGAGAACAGCTTTTAATTGTGAAAGAGGCTGGTGTTTAATGAATTCTTCATTGGTATAAACTAGCAAAATGGATTCAAATTAGAGAAAAGGAATATATTTCTAGCAGTACAAAGAAGGAGCATAGTCTTACTGATTTTGCTCTGGATGGTAATATGGTAGTCCTTTTGCACATTGTCTTCGGTTGGCCTTCAGCTCATGAATGGTTCATCAACAGCAAGTTGCGAAACTGGTCTTGAGAACCCAATAACATATTTTACAGCTCTGTTTTTATATAAATCTATGGATAAATGAGATTTACCTGTAGACAGCATTTCTGCAGCAGAGTTCATATACCTTGAAGACCTCCTGTAATACAGAACACCACTGATGTCAGGATGGTGATGCTCATGTATTTGAGGCTCCATTCAGGTATTTCAGGACTGGATTGCTTCCTTTTACTATAGAACTAATATATACTAATACTATTCATGCTGCGTGGTATTAAAACAGGCACTACTCACATGTACATTGTGTGCCAAGAGCAGAATAAAGTTGAACAGGGAGCTATACATAGGGACACAGGCAAAAAGATTCTCAAGTAAGTGAAAATGGAAAGATTAATCATTAAAATTATTTAATTAGGTTGAGATTTTAACATAAAAGCATTTAAATAGCTGCAACTTTAAGAAGGGTGTATAAAATATGCATAACTAATGCAAATCTAGACAGCAATGATTTCTAAGGCTAATCTTGTTCCCCCCTCTTACTTGTGGCACTCATGTTTCACATCCTACCTTAAAACAGGTTAATGTTATGTGATGAACTCCCAAACAGGTCTCACAGAAGGTTCACCAGTTTTGAGCAGGTACTGGAGGCCTGAGGAGAATGTGTCATATGAGCACATGCTTGGATTGAAACCTCTTCGGTGGTGGGATACTCCATCTTATGCTTTTGCATAGTGCTTAGTATACTGTGCACAGAACAGAAAGGATCTGCTTTTAATGAGGTGTGAATGTCAAAAAATCAAACACTGAAGTACTATCTTAGATGTTACTGAAATACCGGTAAGAAATACCAGTAGCATGATCATGTCAAATCATATCAACTGCTTTTTACATGATTTTATTTCAATTAATAAAGAAAAAAGAAACATGAAAAGAATGCAGCTACTGTTGATTTTTTTGTCTGCCAGGAAAAATGCACAAAACTTCACATTTCAACTAACTACTCAGGTCAAAATGGGTGAGCAATGCCAGATAGTTGGAGAAGGGGAGGTAAAATGTTATATAATTGCTTGACTAAAGGAGCTTTTAGGCCACTTTTCAGACTTTGGGCACCTAAATGTGATGCCCACATTACAATTGTACTAGCTATAATTTACAAATGTAGTTGCCATAGTCTCTAGTTAAGATCAGTGAGAAGATACTGGCATATCTTTGTCTGGAGCCTTTTGGAGATAATAGTGTAACTATCTGAGTGAGAGAAAGCACTGGTGTTTCTAACTTAGATTTGAGTTATCCAGTGTGGGCACTCAGCTGAAGTTCATGTATAAACTCTCTATCTATATGTCTGTCTGTCTGTCTGTCTGTCTGACTAATCAGTGTGGTGCTTGGTTGCCTACTGGGGTTAAACCACAACACATATAAGTACAAGAAATTTCCTTGTCATAATTTCTATATAAAATCAGGTCCAAGACTTTCCTTTATAGAGCTTTGTCAATTATTTCAATTTGTAAANTGTGAATTGTTATCAGCCATGATCAGAGCTATGTTCTCTCAGTGGCTAAAGTCTTAGTAATGGATGTAACTGTTCTTTGAAGGCACATTGACTATATCTAACCATTTCACATTGCAATCAGACTACTAATATACAATCTTTTGTAGCACTTATCATGGGACCTATTCCTTCAGTAGACCAGCTACCATTGTCATTGTTGATTTCATCCTAATCTCTATTTACATCAGTTGCTTTAGAGTACAAGTGTCTTCAATACTTCTGCCCTCAAAGGCTGAAAGCTTTAATTTGAATCTTGTCCTTCTTTTTTCCTTCAACTGAAATGAAGAGGACAAAAGCATCATAGTGACCTTGAATATAATTATATTCATTGAAATTATGGAGTTAAATTTAAAATTATACTCCTTCAGTATTTTTCTGTCGTAGCTGTCCTTGTCGCCTGTAAACATGATTTTTCCATTTAAAATTGTATGTGTATATATGTATGCATATTTATATATATACATGTATGTTTCTTGTAAAACAGAAATACAAAAAGGTGCCATTTACTGTTTGAGTCTATATGGTTTATTCATATGCCTTTTAGCACAGTGGGGAAAGATTTTTTCTGCCTATTAATTCTGCACACTAAATCCTGCAAATAATGGTAAATTCCAAAACAACTGCTGAGGGCTCTGCAGTCCTATGCAATTTGCTATATGTTGCTAGAGCACTTAACACTTTCTAAGGCCTAAAATATCTCCAAAGGTATGAATATTTCTTATTTAAGAGGTGCTGATATGAACTGAACACAGGTCTAAAACATTTTTTTAGCCTCCTGATATTGGTATTTATTTTAAAACTGCGGGACCCCTTATAACTTGCCTGTTTGAAATACTATGTTTATTTTTTAAACGATCACTGTAACCGTGATGATGGTCAGTTGTGTGGAGATAGCAATGCTGTCACATTCTCAGTTTTGGTGCTTTTTTTTCTCATTTGTGGGGGGAAAGGGCAGAAAAACAATGAAAGACAGGTACAGTGTGAAGCCCACTGTGCATTCTCACTATGATCCTGTACCCTCGAAGACTTAGGAAGTAAAACTGAGAGAACGGCCAGATAGGAAATTGGTGGAAAAATTGCTATTTTTCATCTTTGCCTATTTAGAAATAAATAGCTCTTCCTCGAACAAAAGTGCCTTTTAACAAAAAGCAAAAAAAAAAGAGATTGATTTTAATTCTTAAAGTCTAATGGAAACAGCACATAAAAATGTTATTTTAATAGGAGCTGTCCTGAATGAATACTCTTAAATAGTTATAGAAGTCTATCACCATTATTATTTGGGCCTTGAGAAGAAAAGTTCAGTTCTTTTTATTTTTCAGTATGCTTACGTTAGCTAAAGGGCCCCCATAAACAAAAAATTCCTTATGTATACTAAATGGCACCCAAGGTAAGCATGTAACTACGTACCCAAAGCTTTGTTATAATTTCTAAGGGAAAAATGCATGCTTTGTTAGAGACAGATACAGATTCAGTGTTCTAGTTAGATATTAGCTGTCATTTAATGAATTGCTTTACGAATTAAACATTGCATTACTGATTACTTGACCATTTCTACCAGTTTTATAGACGTCAGGTGCCACTGACTGCAGTAGGGTGTCACTCAGGTTTGCCCCTGAAAGAGCAAAGTACAGTATAATAAGTATTCTTCCCTCCCTTTTTTTAGTTAGTGGGAATTCCCAAAACAGTTATATGCTCTCACGGAGGTCAAAAGTCTGCAGCTGCATCAGGATCAGGGACTGGGAATGATTCCTTGCACCTTTTTTTTTTTCTCTTGTTCCGGAATAGTCATGACATGGCTTGAAAGAAGTGTAGCAACCCAAGGAAGCTGGGAGAGCTGCCTGCAGAAATGGCCAAGCTACAGTGAATACAGTAGTGGCTATTTACTCAATTAGTGTTAGAAAATAGCCAGACTGCCATTTAATGAGCATGGTCCCACTGTGGTATACACTGACATATGTGTGTGCAGCAGATCTGTTTCCAGAAAGCTCCAGAGTTAAGATCATTTGCTGTTTACAGTCTATAGTCATTTATAGCCCTATCTTATAACAGGTAGCATATGGTTCTTTCTATTGGCATAGAAAGACAAATAACTTTTTTCCAGTGGGGATATTCCTACCACTTGTCTTTAGTACCTAACTTAAGCCCAAGATGCTCATTGCCTTAATCATCCTATACACTGGGGTTCTGTGAAGTGTCCTTCTAACCTGAAGCTCTCTACTCACGTGGCTGTACTCTCACTTCCTTTCTTTTACCCAATTTTATCTTCCTTCTTTCATTCATTCCCTTATACAGGGAGCCATTCCTTCAGTGTAATGGCTAACACTGAACCTATCCTGCTTTCCAGTTCTCTACTTTGAAAGCCTGGTGTCACAGACCTTTTCTTTTCCTATATTATAAATGTTAACTCCAACCCCTTCTGCAATTGCCTGTAGGGGCTCACTCATGCACACAGCTATGAAAAAACCTGTGCAGACAAACCTGCCCTAAGGATTCCAGTCCGGATAGAGGTAACACATACTGATTTACTCTCTTTTAAAGGTTTGTTTTCATTTTTTGGCATTTTCAGTACACTTTACTGTTATGATCATATAGATTTCAAAGGGTTATCTATAATACTTGCAAAAGGCTGAATCTTTCAGAGTCCCATCCATAGGAAAACTTGCCAGGTATCCACAGATTTTTAATCTGGGATTTCCCCTCCTACTTCACTCTTCCTCCCTGAAAGAAACCAGTGAGCCTAGTTTCAAAAGAGGCTTTCAAAGATTTAGGGATGTGAGTCTTTGCACTGACCTTTTTTAGAAGTCTTTATATGAAAAGGAAGCAGGAGCCAGCCTCCTAACATATCTTGCAGGGAACAGAAGAAATCTTGGTACAGTCCTTTTCAACTCCTCTCCAGGATGGTGACACAAAGGATGTTAAGGATCTGCTGCAAACAGCTGGAATTCACTACTGGTGTGAATATGCAAATTAAAGCCTGTTAAATAAGGACCACACCAGTTAAATACATATAAAACCTTGTGTATACTACACCTATACATATAAACATATAATCATATAATCATCGAATCATTAAGGTTGGAAATACCTCTAGGATCATCAAGTCCAACCATCAGCCCAACACCCACAAGCCTACTAAACCATGCCCTGAAATGCCACGTCTACACGGTTTTTGAACTCCTCCAGGGATGGTGACTCTACCACCTCTCTGGGCAGCCTGTTCCAGTGCCTGACCACTCTTGCAGTAAAGACATTTTTCCTGATATCCAATCTAAACCTCCCCTGGCGCAGCTTGAGCCCATTTCCTCTCGTCGAATTGCTAGTATCTTGGGAGAAGAGACCGACCCCCACCTCACCACAACCTCCTTTCAGGCAGCTGCAGAGAACGATAAGGTCTCCCCTCAGCCTCCTCCAGGCTAAATCCCCCTAGCTCCCTCAGCCGCTCCCCATCACACTTGTTCTCCAGACCCTTCCCCAGCTCCGTTGCCCTTCTCTGGACACGCTCCAGCACCTCAATGTCCTTCTTGTCCTGAGGGGCCCAAAACTGAACCCAGCATTCGAGGTACGGCCTCCCCAGTGCCGAGCACAGGGGCACCATCCCTGCCCTGCTCCTGCTGCCCACACTATTGCTGATACAAGCCAGGATGCTGTTGGTCTGCTTGGCCACCTGGGCACACTACTGGCTCATGCTCAGCCAGATGTCCACCAGCACCCTGAGGTCCTTCTCTGCAAGGTCCTTCTCTGCCGTGCAGCTCTCCAGCCACTCTTCCCCAGGCCTGGAGTGTTGCATGGGTTTGTTGTGAACCAACTGCAAGACCCAGCACTTGGCCTTGTTAAACCTCATACATTTGACCTCAGCCCATAGATCCAGCCTGTCCAGATCCCTTTACAGAACCTTCCTACCCTTGAGCAGATTAGCGCTCCCACCCAGTTTGGTGTCATAATATTTTTATTCTGCAAGATAAAATAAATCTGGGCTGGTGAAAGACTCTCCAAGAAGCAATTACCACTTTGAGCCCCTATTATCACTAGAACAACTTTCAGTCCTCCTGAAAGCAGGAAAGACAACATCCTTCAACCAAAGCTTGAAAGAATTTCCTTGCTAAGAGCATCAGTGTCTGGCTGGCAGCTCCATGTAGCTATATTTTTTATAATTTTAATAATTTTGCAGAAAAGATCAATGGAGAGATTACAAAATGTTCTTGTTTCAGGAAATCTATGTAATAATAAGTGAACATTTATTTGTGTTCTGGTGACTCAGTTGAGGAGCTTCTCTATAAATCTCACTCTAGAGTTCTCTTTTAAAGCCTCACACTGCCTGTAAACCTTATCTCTGATATTTTTGTAAGGTAAACAAGTAAACACAGCAGACCAAAAACCCAGAGCAGGTTCCAAAATTGGCAGAAAGATTCTGCTTACAGAACAGCCAGGTTATTAAATTACCGGGTTGTTCACATCATTCCCTGTGTATTCAGAGATGAGGACCTCTTCTCCTTCTTTGAAATACAGAAAACGTATTTTCATTTCTTAACTTAAATATGAACCAATATGTCACAGTTTTCAGAGAACAAGTTCATAATTGAGTTGATAATGAAGATTCACTTGCTTTGTATATGTCTTCTACCTGATCAGCACTACAGTTGTATTTGTGTGTCCTTGCTAGGAATACATTAAGAAGTTTGCCTAACTGATTAAAATAGGTTGGTGGTCTTTAGGTTACTGCTGGTGAAAGAGAAAGTGAAAATTCCCTACAGAGAGAAAGAGAGCAATGCCAAAAGAAAGGATTTAGACAGGAAATTAAGACCAGGTGCAAAGGGTCATCAAAAAGGTTTATGATGATACCTTTAAATGTTTTGAATCATAGGACTGAATTTTAAGGAAAAATTTCTATTCCACAGGAAATGAGTCTCCATTTGTGATAGAAAAACAATGGGGAAATAATCAGATAAACAGACATTCTGCATCTTGAGCTGCATATAACTCCTCAGACCTAGATATTTCTTTTGCTATGCCTCGTCTTAGTCAACAGTAAGAAGTGAGACCTCTTATCATTTATTCTTGTTATTAGACCAAAGGAGGTGTACCAGCTTACAGTGAAGATGAGCAAGTCCTGACATGCAGCACACTCCTTGCCTCCCTCACAGTGCTGCTTCCAGTAGTGCTGAGGTGGCCTGCTCACGCTCCTGCTCACAAGACACCAAGTTTGATAAGGCATGTGAACAGACTACGCAATCTCTTCAATTTTTTTGCAGATCAACTATACATATAAAGAGGCAGAATTAGTGCCACATCCCCTATGGAAAGTACAAAATCATTACAGACAAAGTCAAAAGAAATCCTGTATTTTGGGGAAATTGCTGAGATTTTCTTCTCTGGTGAACTACAGGAATGATAAATTTTTTTTGGTCATGGTCTGGGTTTCACGTAGTAGAAACCTAATCTGCAGAAGTACAGCCTCATTGTACATACTATTACATACTATTACATTATTTACAGAAAGAGAAAGATGATAAGTTATTTTGACTACACACTTAAAAATCTTTTCCGCTGTATATCACCTGTCAGTACTGAGAGAGCAAAAAATATCACTCAACTGAAAATACTTAATAACTGATAGCTGCCTGGAAGCTGATTTTTTTAAATAAATATGTAAAATAAAACCAACTTGCATCACCTAAACAGCCTATGACACCTCTGAGTACTAATTAAAGTTTCCACTTAAAGCCCATGGAACATGAGTAAGGTCTGGACATTCCTTAGGTGGTCAAAGTCTCCCTTTCAATTTATTAAATTCAGCTAATAAGCTTTTTTTTAAAAAAGACTTTATGCTGTCTTGTCAGTTTAGATTATTAGCAACACACATTGTGTCCATCAAGTGCAATGCAGCTTGATGACCTGCATTAAGTGGCTGGATAGCTTCTGGAAAGACCGGAATAAAGCTCATGGACAGAAAGATCATAAGAAATTGCCCTGAGAGTAGAGCAAATTTGGGAGGAGTGTTTACTTACTTGTAACTTGATTCTTTGTCGCCATGCTTACCAGTTTATTTTTGTTATGCCCCAAAGGTCTTCCTTTTGCAACCAGACTATGATTTAAGCAGAGCAGGAAAAAAATGTATAAATGGCTTATGCATATCCTTAGAAGTAACCTGTGAAGCCATTGTGGCTCTGAGACACAATTCACCCTCTTTCATTCTCTCTTTGGCTAGGCCTACACTGAACCACTAATCTGTATGAATAATATCCACACTGGAATGTAATCTGGTGTCTCTGGAATCCTGTTCCCTGATTGTTGATGCCATAGTGCTGTGACTTTCTTTCCTATCCAATGGTCTGAAGAATGGGAGAAATCAGTAGTTTTCCTTGGGGAGACACAGTGGGAAGTCTACTGGAAAACCAGCTGTTAGAATAAGTTAGCCTGCATTGTCACCATGAAGAGACAAGGATCCTAGGAAACCAAGAAGGGAATACTGAAATCTGATCAAAATCTCTGGCTTCATGTTAGGAAAATAGGAACAGGGAATACGAAAGGTGGCTGAAGTAAAACCAGGATGACAGCCTGCATTACCTGATGGGTTTATAAACCTAGAAAATTGAGTGCTGCTTCAGTCAGTGATGAGTATGATGGGAGGAGAGCATGTCCTTCACCCATCCTCAGAGAGTGAAAGGAATGCTAGCAAAACCTGCACTCCAAGACATGCATGGCACACAGTTGAGGGAACTTCAGATCCTTCACAGGAGCTTGTGAACCTCAAAAAGCCATTAAGCATTTTAACCTTTCAGCTGTCTGGCCCCACCTACAATCAAGATAATTCCAGACATTACAGCAGTGGTGACATATCCTTATCCTTCTCTGCCACACTTCTACAATGTAAGACAATGGTGCAAATGGAACTTAAATGGTCTAAGACATAAGCATTCATGATAAAAAGGTACTTACTCTGCCTGAGTTATCCTCCTTTAAACTTGCAGGAGCCAGGATCACCAAAATAGATGAGATACTTCTTGACTGGAGAAGATTAAATTAAACTGTAAGATGCTGTTAATAATTAAGGAAGGATGATACAAGAATAAGCAAATATTTTTGTCTACATGAGCTACCTTTCCATAAAAGGTAACAGTTGAAAAGTAATTCTGTTCACTGGATATAGACCTCAAATATCTGGAGTGTTGTAAATGACCCTTGGAGGCATTAAACAGGACTGTATCCCTTTCCCTGCTACTGAAAGTTGGTATTCCACTGAGTGCTGGTGATTCTTGAACATACATGGTATTCACAAAGAGGAAACTGTTCTTTCAGAGTTTCTCAGATGCTTTTTTCCTCTGGCAATTGGGCAACTGTTCCATGGGTGAAACATTCTGGTAAATGCACGTGAATATGAGATTTAGTGAAGCACAAGTCAAATCTGAAGTAGAATACACTTTCATGACTAAATGTTTACTGCTGAATTTGCAGTCCTCAATTCCAACACTACTTCCAGAGAAAACTGAGACCTTGCATCTTATTTTTTTGATTCTCAGTCTGTCCTTCAAAATAAAAAATAAATTACAAAATAATTTGAGGGAAATACAGGACTGGAAGGAAATGGTTATACCATCAAGTCATATAATCCATTTCATCAACGTAGTCAGGCTTTTTACTCCTCCAGTCCCAAATTCAAACTCCTTCCTCTACTTATTAGAAAATGTTTCTAGTTTCCAGCCTCCATTCCTTTAACATTCATATGTGGAATATCCATTCCATTTAATATTCAGTAGTCCATCTTTGAACACCATCCTTTCATTTAAGCAGTTTTCACACTCCCTGTTTTTTATGTTCCTCTTCTGTGGATGTATAGAGATCAGTTTTCTAATTTCTTACTTTCTTTTCTATTAAACTAAACAAGCCAGATCTTGTAATAACTTTTGGAAGTATATTCTACATCTTCCTCGTTATCCTAGTCTCTCCTCCTTTTTGAGTTTGATCTTTCTTGGATAAGTGCAACCATAACTCTGTGAAGTGCACTTGGATTTTGCAGGTTCACATTGATACTTTGCCTCTAGTGAAATTATTTTACCTTCTTTGTCCACTCTATTTCTTCTTCTATATCACTTACATAGCTACAAGGAATCTGATCACCTAATAAAGCCAGACATTTCTTTTTCTGTTCCTTTCGAATGCTGAGCTCCCAGTTTATCACGGACATGATTTTCTTAGTTCATAAGTGCCTACCGTTTTGTGCAATTAAACTTTTCCCCATTACTATTAATATTGTTTTCAAAGTTATTTTTATGTCCCCACATGCTGTTCTGACCATTTTCTGTACTGAGCCTTTGATCTTTGTACAGAAATAATTTCATTTAACTTTACATATCTAAAAGGCAGAAAACAGATACGTTCTCCTGTCAGTCAGCAGAATATCGCAGGTATCCCCAAAGTGTAAATTCACCACATTTTCACATAGGGGTCTGAGACAGATGAAAAAAATAAACTTCTATATTTATTGTAGAGAGCATAGACAATGAGTTAAGACATAATACCTAATTTTTGACGCCTGGAGGTGCAGAGATGAGCCCACTTCTCATTTCAGTAAGGAAGAATGGGAGCAAATAAATGGACTCATTTGGGTCTGAAAATATTCATCATTAGAATCATAAAATAATTTACATAAGAAAGGACCTCTAGAGTCAACCACACACCCTGGACTCTGAATCTATCAGAGCATGTTATTCTTGCATATTTTTTTTTCCTGCAGAGATATATAAGCTCAGTTATTACTGATGAGAATTCTACCCAACAAAACATTCAAGCTTCAATATTCACTAAATTCACCAAAGTGTATTTCAGATAGCATCATGGAAAATACGCAATTCCTGCTGTGTTGGTTTGCTATATAAATCAAATTGCTAAGGAATAGAGACAATACTTCATGCTTACGAACCTCATCAAAAAAGAGAAAAATGACAAATATCTGCTATGAACTATTTGCAAAGCATCTGCAAACCAAGAACTATTCACTAAAGGCATTTGTGAATAATTTCACATAATGAATAAATATTCACAGAGCACCAACAGGAAAGACAGCAAAATTCATCAAATAAAATTGTTTGCTGCAAATCACTCATACAACTCCTGTCTTTATCTAAAACTTCAAAAGCAGTTGCAGCACTTTATATCATTCAAGCAGCTTTAAATGACTGTTGATTCTATTGTAGTCCAGATTTTCTGAAGTTTAAGGTGTCTCTTGGAAAATGCTATGCAAAATGAAGCTATATTAAATTAAATTTCTGTTCTGAACCTCTCCTTTAGTTTCCTTTATTAACCAGACAACTCCTGATGCCCAGAGGATTTACTTTTGTGGGTTTATTTTGATATGCTCAAAAGGCATGAAAAGGTGAACGTTGAGGTTGAAGAGAATAGCAGGAAACTCTATGGGGAAAACAAGACCCAGATTCATTACACCTAAACTAAGGTACTTAACCAAAAGTATTTTCCCCTTGCCCTTCTTTCACCAGTGAGGAGAGGGAGAGACTGATAGAGGTTAAATCAGATACTTAAGATCTAAGTTGTCTGCTGTGCACTGGTCTTTATCTCAATTCACTAAATACAGAAAAAAAGCATGAGGTAATTGGTCTGTTAAATAAAACTGGGTACCTGCTTATGGTGAGATGAAGCCTATGGAGGGTTTCGAGCAAGGAAAACTGCTCAGATGTGATTGCCTAATCAGCAAAGCTGTTTTGTCATTACAGATTCTCAGTATTTGGGGTCTGCACGGGGAAGGCTGGAAGGGAACAGGAGGTGACACTCCTTTCATGCAAGATGAGGTCTGAGATATGGAACTAGAACTCTTCCACATTGGCTGGGCCAGAAACTTGACCACAACAGAAGCCAAACTATAGTAGCCTTGCAGAGTACTGAGACTACACAGCTCATGTCAAAGCTTGTATGTCCCACTTATGCAAATTAAGGGTTTAATTTTTTTTCCCCAAGAACACAGGATCCACATAAAGCTTAGGCATATGACCTCAGTGCCAAGAGGATTTTGCTGGTTCTCACAGTAGACATGAATTTTTGTCTACCAGGAATCTGAAACCTTTTCAGTACTGTTACCCTACCAGTGCAGCAATGGGTCTAAGAAGATTCCAGGAAAATGATACAGAACATAATTATGTATCTCATTTGAAAACAAGTCTGAAAAAACCTCTCTTGTTTAGGAGGATATAAATGGATGCAAATTTGATGAAAAATTACTGTAGTCACATTAGTTTTGATGAAAATAAGCCAATGTACATCTGTTAGGTGTTCTGAAAGAGTTTGCCTCTAACACTGTCAGCAAGTAGTTTGTTCATTAGTGTGAATGTGCTGCCTGCTCGACTACAACCTTCCTTCAGTAGGTCAGCCCTGCGTGCTTGCAGCCACAGAGATGTTTGGTTAGGCTGGGAACTTTGTCCTTGAGTAAGTAGATGGAAAACTTTTTATCTCTATGTCTGTACATGTGCATATACAATGACAGGGACCCACAGATGTACATACATACCAATGTGTCTAAAGTTCTTCTATTTCCTAATTAAATTTCAGCTGTTTTAATGACTTTGTGGCAGCTGTTACAAAAGTCAATGGAACTACTACAGTGTGTTCCTTCTCATTGACTGGTTTTATTAACAAAACCCATTTAAAATTTTTTTTGTTAGGTTTTGTATAAGAAGAGTTATCCTTCTTTTTGAAATTACCACCGCAAGTTATATGCAGTTTCTATTTTATGCTTAAAAATTTTTAGAGGGGAAAGTAAATAATTTTTTAAAATATGAAGTATACAAAATCTGGAATGCAATGAGTTATGTGTTGTGGATC
The DNA here is from genome assembly GCA_013389905.1 of Sula dactylatra. Lineage (NCBI taxonomy): Eukaryota > Metazoa > Chordata > Aves > Suliformes > Sulidae > Sula > Sula dactylatra. Next base: position 60,007 of record WEKW01008660.1, read on the forward strand.
CATAAAGAAGTGAACACACAAATAAAACATAGATTTTTCATAAAATAGTGTATAAAATAGAATCATAGAGTCATAGAATCATAGAATGTCCTGAGTTGGAAGGGACCCACAAGGATCATCGAGTCCAACTCCTGTCCCTGCACAGGACAACCCCAAATTCGCACCATGGCTCTGAGGGTCTTGTCCAAGTGCTTCTTGAGTATCACCAGCCTTGGCGCTGTGATGTCTCCCTGGGGAGCCTGTTCCAGTGCTCCACCACCCTCTGGGGGAAGAACCTTCTCCTAATACCCAACCTAATCCTCCCATGGCACATCTTCCTGCCATTCCCTCAGGTCCTATCTTTGGTCACCAGAGAGAAGAGATCAGCCCTGCCCCTCCTCCTCCTCCCCTTGTGAGAACGCTGCAGACAGATACTCTGATATGAAAAAGTGGCAGCAATCTTACTTTCCTAATATGTTTCAGTTGGTATTTTCTATGATACCTTCCACTCAGAATGTCAATTAGCCACAGAGACTTTTAACTTTCCACTACTCAAAAAAAAAAAAACCCAACCTGAAAAAGCACAGATTTGGATTAACAATAACATTTAGTCCATCACTATATTATGACTACGTTATAATATCTACAGCCTAACTAGGCAGCCTCCTGGTAGCAATGAAGATTAAGATCTGATTTTTAAGTAGTAAGACCTTTTACATGAAGGCTATGTAACTTCATTTACCTCATGGCTCGGTCACAGATGCTAAGGACACATCACTCAAGGAATAAGGATGCCTAAAGGTACTGATCCATTGGTTCAGATGAGCAGTTGGTGCTTTTAATGCTGATAGCTGTATGCCTAGTCTCAGTTCCTGAAAGAGCATTAGGTTGATTTTGAGGGACAAGAAAGCTAGAAAAATATTCATCATCCTTATCTGAAAAATAGCCATTGGAATAAGTAACAAAGCTTGGAATAAAATAAAGCTCTGACATATGTAACTAAAGTTTGAGACATGGAGCAGCATGTGAATGCAAACACTGATCTGCAATGATGTGTAGTCATTCAACTCCCTCCAAAATAGTTCATATTCATCAAAGCATTTCATGAAAAAGAAAATTCCAATCAGAATAACATCTATTAAAAATGGTACTTTAAGGGAGAGAAAGAGGGGGAGGGAGGGCAAAAGGGGAGAGAGGGACAGAGGAAGAGTCTTGTTCTTACTCTGTGAAAAAGAAAGGGTGAAATGAGCCTATGAAGTGGATTGTGTCTGTGCCCTGCCTTATCCACAAGCTGGAAAATTGTAACCAATGTAGGATGAGATATACTAAAGAACAGTAATTAAGTGGGTATTTCTAAATCATGGCATCCTTATAGCTCATCTTTCATCCAGCCCATTCCTCACTGCTGCAATGCACAGCCCAGCACTGTGTGACCTACTCCTTTTTGCTTTTAGCCTTGTTGGGACTCAAATTGTCATATTCCTCACAAAAAAGAATGGTGGTGAGTTGCTTTATTTTTTCTAATAAACCGCTTTTGGCTGACAACTATCTTACAGCTAGATGGGATATTTAATACTAAAATCATGTTTCATAATGAAATGCTATATCAGCCTTAGTTTCCCTGCAGTCTCAACTGTAATAGTGCTTTCAAATCACTATGTGATTGGTTTCTCCCCCCCGCCGCCGTAAACAATGTGCAATTCCTGTAATATTATTTTTTCTATTACTTTGATTCCCCTAAGGTTCCAAAACCCTTTCCACATTTACTGTGTTAGTATCTTCAGCTTGTTCTTGCTTTGTAGCCTTGGAAACATATTTCACAATCTCATTCCTGTGTTGCCTTGGTTTGTCAGGAGTGAAGGTCTGCACAGACAGGGTAAATAAAGCAGGCTATTATTGCTATTATTATTATTACCATTACTGCTTTGGTGTCTTCTTAAACTCCTGTGCTCTTTTCACAGTAGCTAATGCAGTAAACATGTAAGAGAAAGCCCAGAAGCAGTGCTGAAATGGTTTTCCATCTTTGCTTACACTTCTCATTTCTTTACACCATCACACAGTGTTGTTGCTTTGACCCTTATCCTGAAGCAGGGGCAAATCCTCCTCCCCTTCCCCAACTTCCTCATGCCTAAACACTTCTGTAGAATAAAGTCCAGATTAAAAAAGTTAGCAGAGCAAGTGGTAAACCACTCCAGGTTTTCCCCGTAGTATTAGTACAAATCACCATGGGGATATGTCTCACTACTTGTAGGACATGTTTGAGCATCTCTCCCTAGACATCTCCCAACAGAACAGTGTCTGTCTAAAATACTGCAGTAAACCAAAGGAGTCTGGAGATACTTTTATCAGTGTTTTCCACTTAGTAACAGCATAAGGACACATCATAGCCATCCCTCTAGGAGTTTACATGTTTAAGCCTATGTGGAATAATGTGTTTCCTGAAGGTGAATTGATACTGTCTGCTAGTGATTGTAGCTGCTTTTTCACAATTCATCTGTCTTCTGTCTCCTCACTGGGTGCTGTGGAAAACCTTTTGGGATCCCAGCTGCAATATTCCTCATCTATGGTTTCAGCATCCAACATGTACTTCCATAATCAGATTCAATACCATTTATTGGGTCAGTCCTCAACTGTCTGACTGTCACTTAAATCCCAGTCTCTTCTCTCCCTTCATTACATCATACCTGTGCTATTCCTCTTTTTTATTTACAATTTCAGGGTGCCATGGACTGCTCGACACACACTATTATAATGGAGAAGTGTGTGAAAGGTTTCATTATTTTTGCCTTTTTATTATAATGTTTTTGCCTTCTTCTTCCAACCACTTATTTTCTTCAGAGACCAGTGCTTTTAACAACTTTATTGTTTTCACTCTACAGAGTGCAGCTTAATGCCTTCTTTTTTCTAAAGCAGTAGCCACATAACTCACTTTCACTTTACTGATACTGCCAATGATAGTGTTCTGCTGTAAGCAAATATTTTCCCATATTCTCTCTTTGGACTGTAGTTTGCTTATGCCTCAGTGTCAATTTTGAATTATCTAGGTAATTCTCCTGCATACAGACTGTTACACACCCTTAAGCACTACTGTTTTTATTATTCCGCGTTACTGCCTAAAAAGGAGGTTGCGCTATTCCTGATAAACTCCTAGCCTTAAAGGCATTTATG
>WEKW01008663.1:724-25508 GCA_013389905.1 Sula dactylatra
TTGTGAGAAGTGGGATGACAATCCTTCTACAGGAAAGATAATATGAAGAGAAAATGAGGACACATTTTTTAGAGGAAGCATCTTCTGGGAGTTGCGGCCTTGAGGATAAGCAAGGCCTTATTTTTAAGTGGTTTTGATTCATTCTCTCTTCTGACTTCCTTTAGTATAAGCATGGAGGAGTTATTCCTTTAAGCTCACCTTTTTCAGAGAACGGAATTGCTTGTTCTCTTATTTCTATATATCAGTTTTGGACACAACTTTATTTTTCCTACCTTTTCACCAGTGCATTGCCATAGCTGGAGCAATACACATGGGGATAACCCATATATAAGGTGGTGAAACATATGCAGTGAGCTCAGCATTAATGCAGGAGGTACAGCATACTGGTTGGAGGCGTTGAAGTTCTATGGACCAAAACAACTGGCCAGAACAAAAGCTAGTAGAATGTCATTGAGTCTTCGGTGAATTACATTAATTAGCTTGTAAGTTTTAGCTTCAGATAGGTCCTGGGGACTCTTGACAGAACTTAATGGAAGAACTTGTCAGAACCCTAGTTTTACACCTCATGCAACCTCAAAAAATGCATTTGGGGCTTATGGCAACTGTATGACTCAAACAATAAGTTACTGATGGTTGAAAAGGCACAGTTTCTTGGATTAAGCATTGTCATGTTAAAGGACTGTGTAATGAATTTTCAATCATACACTACTCTGTCACGCACAACGTGCCATGAGGGAAAAAATAAGGTCGGTTCATTCATATACAGGAGATTTTCCCCTTGTTTTAATGTGATAAGGCAATGCTGCTGAGATTTGCTATTCGCTTGCCATTTAATCAGAGTTGAGCTTGTGATGTCATTTTTTTCTGTTGCACATATTCAACATCAGTTAATTTAAAAATCCTTATACACATAGTCTTCCTACTTCTATAGCAGCATTTGATTTTAAGAAGTTGTGCAAAATTACTGCTTCCCCTTCCCCCCTTCCCATCTCATTCATTATGTGTCACTTCCCAGGCCCTGGACGTTCTACCTTTGTGGAATGGACTTTCTCATGATCCCCAAAGTTCAGCTAGCAATATTCAGTTCTGAACTGTGATGTCACCTATTATATTCCTTGCCATAATTATGTCATACTTTGCAGTTTTAGCTCCTAGGTGCAGATTCTTACACTGCTACCAACCTCTTTTATAGATCTACATGACCTTATCAGTTGCACGTTTCTTGAAAACTTTGCCATGTACTGCGATACTAGTAGGGAATGCATTGCTAAGACAAATATTTACAGCTCAGACATAGAAATGCATGGGGGTAAATTCCTACTAGGCACATGCCAATCTTCTAACATGAATATGGAAAATGGTTGGGATGTCTTCTAGTGTAGTGAATCCCAAGGAGCTGGCTTACAGAGACAACATCTTTCTTGGACCATCAAACAGTGCATGTAGTATGGGCTTGGGATTTGGTGGTGGTGGTGGGTTTTTTTGGTTTTGTTTTTGTTTTGTTCCCAGTATCATCTCATTTCTTGATTTAGTTTTGCTTTAGGATCAACCTGTACTATCCATAAGATACACCTATGTCTTATATTTGTGGTGGTCCCTGAAAGATGCCCATCTGCTTCCATTAACACTTGCCTCTGAAACTCCTGTATTACCAATGATTTGCAGCTGCCAAATTAGAGGCCATTGATGTCAGGGCCAGAAGTCCTCTAAAATTCCAAAGGATCAGGATTTCTACTGAGACATATTTCTAAACTGAAAAAGAAATTATTTCAGTGAAGTTGAATCAAAGGTGGTTGCTGGACTCCATTGATGCAGTTAAGAGAATGCACAGGAGAAGTAAATGACTAAGTGAATATGAAGCGATATTGCATGGGATATATCATCGTCCTGCTATCCTGTTTTTTCTGACAGAAGACTCTTGTGTTTTTAGGTCTGTCCTATTTTAAGAAGCTGCTGTTAAAATTGCAGTATAAGCAGAAATGGCCAGTGTGTCTGAATAAGAACAGCACCTTTTCTGCTGTGGGCAGTTGTGCACTAGAGAAATGTCTAACATTTCTATAATGAAAAGTGGGTATCATTTACTTTCCTAGAAAATTAGTGGGAAGGACTATTTAAAAAGAAATAACTTTAGATGATGAAAAAACAGGGTTTACTGAAGGCAAAATCTCATAATCATATTGTACCTTTGAACAAAGGTCCAGATAAAGACTTAGGTTTAGAAGGTTCACAATGTCAGTAACGCAGTTCTCAGACTAATCTGATGTCTGATTAGCTTCAGCTTCAAAGAGACAGGAAACACCAGAGAATTTCTTAGTATTGTGACTTTTGTCTTCTTTTCCTTTTCTTTTTTTTTTTCCTATCCTGAAAATACATAATTAAGAATTTATCTATATAATAATTATACCAGGTCAATGTTGAAACCGTCATCAAGGTGATCAGAAAGGGAAGACATGGGACCTCAGAGACCATTCCCATCATCACAGGTAGAAGAAATTCAGTTCAAATTAGTTAAGTCATGAACTGCACCGCAACTGCGGAGGAAGGTTACCTGATGTAGGGGTAAATTTGACGTTGATGCTCAAAGCTGGTGATCTGTTAAGTCCTGAACACATAACCAAAGTATATCTACCATGTTGTATTGGGTTTGTGTGGCAAGGTTTTGGTGGCAAGGGGGCTATAGGGGTGGCTTCTGTGAGAAGATGCCAGAAGCTTCCCTTGTGTCCAATAAAGCCAATGTCAGCTGGCTCCAAGACGGACTCACTGCTGCCCAAGGCCAAGCCAATCAGTGATAGTGGTAGTGCCACTGTGATAACATATTTAAGAAGGGGAAAAAACTGTTGTGCAACAACAGCCAGAAGAGAGGAGTGAGAATATATGAGAGCAACAGCCCTGCAGACACCAAGGTCAGTGAAGAAGGAGGGGGAGGAGGTGCTCCAGGCACTGGAACAGATATTCCTCTGTAGCCCAAAGTGAAGACCATGGTGAGGCAGGCTGTCCCCCTGCAGCCCATGGAAGTTAGCGGTGGAGCAGATATCCACCTGCAGCCTGTGGAGGCGCCCACGCCGGAGCAGGAGGATGTGCCCGAAGGAGGCTGTGACCCTGTGGGAAGCCCACGCTGAAGCAGGATCCTGGCAGGACCTGTGGACCTGTGGAGACCCTGCGCTGGAGCAGGTTTGCTGGCAGGACTTGTGGCCCCACGCGGGTCCCACGCTGGAGCAGTCTGTTCCTGAAGGACTGCATGCCGTGAAAAGTACATGCGGAAAGGACCCACGCTGGAGCAGTTTGTGAAGAACTGCAGCTCATGGGAAGGACCCATGCTGGAGAAGTTCAAGGAGGACTGCCTTCTGTGGGAGGGACCCCACGCTGGAGGAAGGGTAGAGAGTGAGGAGTCCTTCCCCTGAGGAAGAAGGAGTAGCAGAAACAATGTGTGATGAACTGACTGCAACCCCCATTCCACATCCCCCTGCACCGCTTGGTGGGGAGGAGGTAGAGAAATCAGGAGTGAAGTTTAGCCTGGGAAGAATGGAAGGGTGGAGGGGAGGTGTTTTAAGATTTGGATTTATTTCTCATTATCCTACTCTGATTTGGTTGTCAATAAATTAAATCAATTTCCCTAAGTCGAGTCTGTTTTGCCCGTGACAGTAATTGTTGAGTGATCTCTCCCTGTCCTTATCTTGACCCATGAGCCTTTTCTTGTATTTTCCTTTCCCTGTCACGCTGAGGAGGGGAGTGAAAATGGCTTTGGCGAGCACCTGGCATCCAGCCAAGATCAACCCACCAAACTCGTCTGGAAAATCCGAGAGATTTCTGTACCTCTCAGAACTACCATGCTCTGCACACTTACCTCAGTTCTCTGGTACATCAGGAAAATTAGAACATTAGCAACTACAAATGACTAGAGGCAGAAAAGTGTAAACAACCAGAGGTTTCCTACTTTCCTTCCAACATTATCTTGAGGATTTTCAGGAACAGAAAACTTAGACCCTTGTGTTACAAGATGCTATCTTCAATATCAGCCTTGCGAATTAGTTTAGGTTCTCTATCATGAATGAGATGCTGTTGCGGGACTTCAGCTCTGTCATATTTGGAAGATACTTTCCAATTTACATCTGAAACTGGTATAGAGTATAAAACAGTTTTGGGGAAAACAGATAAATGCAATATAATGTGACAGGACATGGGCTTAATCAGTGTAGTTTTGCATATGTGAAAGGTTCAGTCTGAAAACTTCAAAAGACATTTGTGCCTTGAAAACAGGTTCATTAGAACATGAACTCGAACAATGATTAAAAAAGAAAAAGAAAACAAACAAACCCAAACCAAAAAGAAACTGAATTAAACAAAAATGGTAAAATTGAAAATTGAGACAAGGACCTCACATTTCCTTTCTGTGGGCTGCAGCTCAGGATACCTGCACTGAGGGTCCAGCTCTGGCACATGCTCAATTCTTGCATGATTTGACATGTTGAAAAAGTGGCTATAAATAGTTCTAAAGAGCTGTTTCCATGTCCGTGTTTTCAGCACTCGGTACCAAAATCCATCTGTTCATTCTGTCCTATATTCTCCATCCTTTGGACAATCCATCAGACTTACTTCAACAGTACGGGTTTACAGACTATGACTTTGCAGAGCAACTGTAAGAACTTTCATATGGGCCTGATGCAAAGCTAGATAAAGTCAGTGAGAGTCACTTTGGATCAGCTCTTCTCTTTCACTGATACAGACTTCCACTTGATAATTTCATAGGCCACTTTTTGTCATCTCAGTCAGCTTGGAATGAACGCCATTGTTTCACACTTTCAAGGAATCATGCAACTCGCCAAAAATCTTTGCATGTATAACGGTCAACTACTCTAATAATGGACTACAAATTATGTGGATAAGCCTTCTTCAACAGAGAAGTTTATTGAGGTTAATGTCTATGAAAAAGCCTTAAATCTGTATAAATTTGCAAAAGTCAAAAGTTGTGTCATGAGAACTTTCTTACACAGTGTGATGTGTGCATCACATTTACTTAAAGACAGAGATCTCACTTGATTTAAAACAACAGCAGGTAGGATCAAATTGGTTTATTATTCTGGAGAGTTTATCTTCGCATGAGACTAGCTCTTTAATTCACAGGCAGAACAGTCTAGACTAAATAAATGAGCACAGTCTACACTGTAAACCCCAGAGGGGTGAAAGATGCTTCTCTGAAGCCAAGGAAGGCTATGGATCCATAGCTTAGGTCCCTGTTGCAACTTAGAGCTACCACAAAACTGGAGCAGCTCTTTAGAGACTGTTTTTGCAGTTCACAGTAAAGAGGTTTGTTAGCCTGCACAGGAGGGTAATCTTAGCAGCCTGATAGCAGCAGGGTCTTTTTTAATTTGCCTCTTCTTTTCTTGCCCTCTCTCTTTATGCATGAAAAAAAAATCAAGATAAATATGCCTGTTTCCTTTCATTGAATATGAAGGTAATAGAAATGACTCACGGAAATACGGATGGGCAAAGCCTTGAGTCACCCAGGTTTCTACAAGTAAAGTTCCCCAGATATAAAAAAACCCCAAAGACCTACCCCAACATAATTTTTCGATTCTTTTTTTCTAAGGATTGTAATTTAGTTCTTTATTTGTATAGTAGCTAACACAAGACTATATTCCATGACTAGAATTGCTAAACTCAGCATAACTATTACTACAGCAAATAGTAAAACCCCTCTTTAATCAAAACCTAAAAATATGACAGAACTCAAACTCTTTTTCAGTAACTAAAAATAACTCACTTTTATCCTCAACTAAACCAGAAACATATATTAAGTCTGTTGGTTTGTTGGCCCAATATATTTGTAGTTAGATTGTGTCTGGAGAACGTCTCTTGTTACACTCAGGAGCCAAGTCTGTAGATTATCTATTTCTAATCTAAATGGCTTTTGCAATGTTGAATATTTTCCCTGCCTGCAAATCAAGATTCAAAATCCCCAGTAGGTGCAGAGCCTGCCAAGGGTAATGGCTGGTGCTGGTAGTAGGGTTTGCTTTCATGTCAAACGTATGGTGCCCTTCATCCTAGCCCCAGGAGAAAAGGCCTGTCCAGGGTCCACAGAGTGTGATTAGACTGTGTTCTTTCTTTCCTGTACACAGGCATGTGTATTTTCACATGTAAGCTCTCTCACACACATACATGTATACGTGCATACGCGCATACGCATGCATATATGTGCATATCCATACACTGATCATAAAGGAGCATGGCCAGCTTATTTAAGAAAGGCATCTGTTAGTGATTGTCATGGTTTAACCCCAGTCAGCAACCAAGCACCACACAGTCGCTCACTACCCCTCCTCCTGCAGTGGGATGGGGGAGAGAATCTGAAGAGGAAAAGTAAGATAACTCATGGGTTGATAGAAGAACAGTTTAATAATAGACATGAAATAATAATAATAATACTATCAACAACAACAATAATAATAACAATAATACAATAATAATAATTTGTAATGAAAAGAAAAACAATGAGAGAGGGAGAGAAACAATTCCCAGAAAAAAACAAATGATGCAACCGCTCACCACCTGCCAACAGACTGATGCCCAGCCAGTCCCCGAGCAGCAATTGCTGCTTCCCCTGGCCCGCTCCCCCCAGTTTATATACTGAGCACGATGTCATATGGTATGGAATATGCCTTTGGCCAGTTTGGATCAGCTGTCCCAGCTGTGACCCCTCATGGCTTTTTGTGCTCCTGGCAGAGCATGGGAGGCTGAAAAGCCCTTGACTAGTGTAAGCACTGCTTAGCAACAACTAAAATATCAGTGGGTTATCAACAGTATTCTCATACTAAATCCAAAGCACAGCACTATACCAGCTACTAGGAAGAAAATTGACCTTATCCCAGATGAAACCAGGACAGTGGCTGACTTGAATTTGGCATTTACTGATTGATTGTGTTTGTGTCACACCATTGTTGTTTGCATGGCATGAATGAGACCGCACTGAGGACAGTGCTAAGAAACCCAGACAACAAGCTGGCAGTTCTGTGATGCTAACAGACATGGCTTAGGCAAAGTGTTGCAAACAGGTCGAGGGAGGTGATCCTTCCCCTCTACTCAGCACTGGTGAGAAACATCCGGAGTGCTATGTACAGTGCTGAGTTCCCCGGGACAAAAGAGAGATGTGCACATACTGGAGCGAGTCCAGCAAAGGGCCATGAAGATGATTAAGGGATGGGAGCACCTGAAATATGAGGAAAGGCTGAGAAAGTTGGGACTGCAGCCTGGGGAAGGGAAGGCTCAGGAGGATCTTATCCATCTGTATAGATACCTGATGGGGGGTATAAAGAAGACGGAACCAGGCTCTTCGCAGTGGTTTCTACTGAGAGGACAAGAGGAATTGGTACAGCCTGAAATATATGATTTCTTTAAACATAAGAAAACACTTTTTTTTTTTTTTACTGTAAGAGTAGTCAAACAGGGAAACAGGCTGCCCAGAGAAGTTGTGGAGTCTCCAGCCTTGGAGCTACTCCACTGGACACAGCCCTGATTACCCTGCTTCAGCTGACCCTGCTCTGAGCTGGTGGTTGGACTACATGATCTCCAGAGGTCTCTTCCCACTTCATCCATTCTGTGATTCTGCTACTTGCACAGGCAGTTAACATATTGTTGATTGGCACCTGTAGAAATGTTCCTTCCTTTTCAGGTAGTTTTCACTCCACTTACAGCCTTTCCTCTTGGAAAAAATTTTGTGAAGTATTGAGTGAACAGGAAAGTGAGAATGGTTCCAAAGTTGACGGAAAAGTTATTTGATTAGTGGTGTCCATCCCCTTTCCAGAATCTTTCCACTTCTCTGAGTAACTACAGAAAATCCTTTTAGGATATTAGAAGGAGTTCTACTGCTGAATTTGTGCAGCTAAATTTAGGTGTCCACAGTGTACATTTCTGCATCTGAGAAACACATTCTGAAGATCCCTTTGTAGTTAATGCTAGTCAATAACAGCCAGTGAAATTTAGGTCATTCTGAAATTGATGCCTTTATTCAAATGACCCCCACCCTAAACATCCATTGGCTGTATTGACTAGATATGTAATTACTGTAATAGGAGTTGGAGCCTGGGAACCATTATACTCAGATGGAGATACTTACACCTTAAATTATCCAAGGTGAATGTCATCTTCAGAAGGATACCCTTTCTCATTAAAGAAGAGTGTTTCTATTAGCTCTTTGTGGTGTTTATGAGACTGCATGGTAGGAACTGTCTTCTATGCTTTGTATATGTTACACAGCATGCAATGGACATTTGATTTCAAAATATTATCTAAATACTATCTTATTACGAACAATTATAATAATTGGCATAAATAACAATATGTGCGTGGGTTTGTAATTTGTTGTTTTGGGAGAAAGGAGTGTCTGATCTCTGGTCTATTTTGACATCCTATTGGTTTACAGTAAAGCATAATTAAAACAAAGAGTGTTCCTAAGGTTTTCATTTGAAGTAAAAGAAAAAAGTTGTTCTCAGTTATGGGTTCAATAGTAATAAGAATAGACTCTTTTTCCATCCCTTTCCTTTTCCTTGATACCAAGTTTAACCAGATTTTCTTACCTAGCATATATACAAACAATATTCACTAAGGAAGTAGAGGTTGAATAAACACAAACACTACTAAAGCCTGCTTATATTTTTCATAGTGATGTTTACTACAAGCACACAGGCCTTCTTCATGGGGCAATGAGTGCAAAAAATCAATTTTTCTAACCTCAGAAGTCTATAGTGCTGTTGACTATCTTGGAGGTGCTATCTTAGTGCTGATGTCTGTCCTAAGAGGCCTCTCTTGTAGTAATTGGAGAGAAACCTACACTTTCATCAAAAATTGCCTCTTCATTTCCATTGACTGTCTACACTAAGTAGTGTAAACATTTTACGTTGTAGAGATCTACACATGGTATGGTGAGTCCTTCCTATCAAGAGAAATTGTCTACTGGCTTTATTGTATGGAAAACAGACCAATATTTCTTAGATATATAGTCTCCTGCAAAGTGCATCAGTGTCACACTCTAGCTTCTATACTTAGTCCACTTGCAGGAAAATGTATTTTTAAAACTAAATGCACCATCCTCCAGGTATGGGAACTGTTGGCATTCAAAAGAACACAAAATCTAGCCTTTTCCTAGCTACAGAAGGCTATACACCTTATTTTCTTTATAAATTTGTTTTGTCTATACTCTCAGCCTCCCCACCCATTACACTTCCAAAATTACCTTAGGATGGAATCAGTAAAAATAAACTTCTCTACAATAATGTCTACTTCATTGTTGACTATGCATTTTGGGACCATCCTGAGTAGCCACCTTTCTATCAATAGCAACTTTACATCAGCAAATCTCTGGAAATCTTGTGAATACTTATCAGTTATTCTTGCTTTTGCAGAGCCTGTGATCTCCCTGTGAAGTGGAATGGATTCTCAAGGCATTTCATATTCAGGCCCTACGTCAATGTCTGCTTTACTGATCATGTCATATTAAAACTACTATAGCCAACAAACACTAGCTGTATGAAAGAAAAGCTAAGTTTTATACTGTGTGTTAGTATAACTGTGAATAATTTTTCCCTTTTTTTCCCCTTCATTGCAGACATGTTTTACTTTATGTTACAGATTTTAATTATGTCCACTGTGTATCTGGGGAATGCTATTTCTTTGCCTCCAGATTTGGTATACAGTGTGCTATAAGATACGTAGCTGTTAATTCATCTTTATTGTTTATGTTTTTAACATGCTCTTGGTCTCCAGTTCTGCTCATTTAAAACCATGGAAGTCAATATGTTTTGTCTGATTCTTTTTTTGTTGTTTTTGTACATTTTAAAAATAATCTAGCTCAGATTCTTATTCTGTACATTACTGCTTCAGAAGTTGCTCTGCCAGGTCTGAGCTAAGCAATTTCACAATTATATGTGCCATTTACAAACACATCAATTAGATGCTTATTTGATCCCATTGTATGCTTAGAACACCACATTTATTTATGAGAAACACTAGTGAAAGAGCAGGACAAATAAACATTAAGGCATATTGCTACCAATTTTTAACAGGAAAAGACTTAAAAAGATCGAACAAGGCATCTCATAGGATATATCAATTTTTTTCATTAGATTTCATTTCATAGATTTCAGTGCAACCAGCATTTGGGATTTTGTTCCATTTTCACCCACAATATTTTCTGCTAGAAACATGATTGAAAAATGCCATTTAAATTCTTCTTTAAATTTGTCGTGTACTATAAATGCAGTTTTCCTCCAGTAAAATAAAGCATTTAAAAAATGGTTTTAATTAAAATGTCATATAAGGTATTGAAGAGAATTTCACAAAATGATTTGTTTTTTTATTCTTCATGGGAAGTTACATCTTTTGACAAAAATATTTCTCACCAGAAGAAAAAAAATCAGCTACCTCTGTATTTTATCTATTTTTGGTTACTGTGAAGGTTTAGAAAAGAATAACAAATATTAAACTAGGTTCTCACCTGCACTGATCTCAATTACATGCTTCCTTTCCAAAGAGCTGACACAGCCTTTCGTCAGTAAAGTTTGAGCACAGAAAATGCTCGGAGAAATCTTGCAGGTGCTTAAACTCATTCAGGGTCAAAACTGTAAAAATTCTTAAATCAATGCAGTTAGGTTTGGTGAAGAAACAAAAGTCAGTGTTTCTGGTGGTTTTTCTCTAGATCCATCCTACAAAATCTACATAACTGGATCATTATATATAATATTAAGTATTCATTAGTTGCTATTAAGAAAAGCTAATTAATAGAATGATACTCTTTTTTTTTTCCAACCAAGCTTAGTACTGGCATGAAATTATAAATTGTGATACCTACTGCTTTACCTTACTACAGAGACTTTCCTTCTGAAATTGAGCTCTGTACTTCTATCAGCTACAAACTACAGGCTGCCTCTATCAGCAAATTTGGCAAATCCTATAGTGATGAAAATTACTTTCATCTAGTTAGTAAGAGCTGAAACAAACCCAGCTTGTAGCTGATTGCAAGCAAATATTTTGAGAGCCTCGAGCTGCTTTTGAACAAGGGATCCAGAACAAACAATCCTTGCCCATTCGCTAATCCCATTCATTAGAAGCTATGATTACCTCATTAGTATGATGCAGTGCAGAGACAGACTGATGGAACTTTCAATGAACCAGCTTACACAGCAGATGGATTTGGCACCGATGACCCAGGTGAAGTATTTATATGCTGAAACTACAGAGGCTGCCTGGCTTAGAGCAAGCATGAAATCTCCATGTGGCAACATAGACATATTCCACCATGTTGTGTGTTATAGAGTGGATATTAATGGCAAATGCTATTTCAATAAAACACTATTCCATGAAGTTGCTATAAAACAGTACATTCATGCTGAATCATAGCATCATAGAATCAGAGAATGGTTTGGGTTGGAAAAGGCCTTTAAAGATCATCTAGTCCAACCTCTCTGCCATGGGCAGGGACATCTTTCACTAGATCAGGTTGCTCAAAGGCCCATCTGACCTGACCTTGAACACTTCCAATGATGGGGCATCTCCAGCTTCTCTGGGAAACCTGTTCCAGTGTCTTACTGCCCTCATCATAAAAAATCCTCCCTTATTTCTAGTCAAAATCTACCCTCTTTTACTTGAAAACTGTTACCCCTTGTCTTGTCACTACAGGCCCTGGTAAGTCTCTCTCCATCTTTCTTATAAGCTCCCTTTATATATTGAAAGGCCACAAGAAGGTGTCCCTGGAGCCTTCTCTTCTCCAGACTGAACAACCCTGACCCTCTCAGTCTTTCTTCATAGCAGAGGTGTTCCAGCCCTCTGGACTCGCTCTAACAGGTCCATGTCTTTCTTGTACTGAGGACCCCAAACTCAGGTGGGGTCTCCCGCAAGTGGAGTAGAGGGGGAGATTCACCTCCCTTGACCTGCTGGCTACTCTTCTTTGGATGCAGCCCAGGATACGGTTGGCTTTCTGAGCTGCAAGTACACATTGCATGCTCATGTCCAATTTTTCAACCACCAGTATCCTCAAGTCCTTCTCCACAGGGCTGATCTCAATCCATTCATCACCCAGCTGGTACTGATTGTGATGACTGCCCCAACTCAGGTGCAGGACCTTGCCCTTGGCCTTGTTGAACTTCATGAAGTTCACATTGCTCCGTGCCTCAAGCCTGTCAAGGTCTCTCTGGATGGCATCCCTTCACTCTAGTGTATCAGCTGCACCACTCAGCTTTGTGTCATCCACAAACTCGCTGAAGAATACATTCAATCTCACTATGTTTATGTCATTAATAAAGATATTGAACAGTACCAGCCCCAACATGGATCCCTGATGGACACCACTTGTTACTGATCTCTATTTGGATATTGAGCTGTTGACTGCAATGTTGACTACAACTTCAGTTGCAACTGCAACAGCAGATATGTTTTCGAATGCTTTACTCACTTCATGGACATATTTGCCTTCTCCTTCTTCATGACAAATATATCTAACAATGCCATTAAACAGCTGTTTATGCTACTGATTCTTTGGATGAAAATACCGAGTGTGCACAGTGGCATAGTTTTTATTTCTTTTCAATATCAGATGCAAAGACATGGAGCTCAAAGCTTTCCAAGAGTAGGCAGTTCAATTTGGGCAGATCGTGCAAGCCCCCATGGGGCAGGGGTTTATTATGATCAGGGCTGTGAGAGGGAAAAATTCTAATAAAACCTTTTTTCACGGGCATTATGAGGTGCTAACGCATGCTGGCAACAGTGGAAGAAAAGTTTAAAAGACCCTGACAAAATAAATTAAAATGAGGCACATCAGAAACGCAGTGAGCTAAGAACCCAATTCGATCATTAAGTTGTCAAGTCCTCTTACTCAGGAGTGGAACAGGAAGCAGTTTTTGTCTCTAGTGCCTTAAGGACAAGTGTAAACATGAGAAAACAAATTTACTTGCCATGTCAGTTGCTGTCACTTAGACAAGCTACTCAGAAGCCAGTGAAACTTCTCAGATCTGAGGTATTTGCAAATGGGGACTGTTCCCCAAAGCTAGGTCTACAAAAGAATGTATGTGTCCAAACTGATAGTGTTGTACACACCATCTATTATTCAACAATCTTTTTGATCTTTTGGCTCCTTTTACAATACATATGAAAACTTTTACAGGATATATAAATCTACTGTGCTGGGAAGATGGCTGCTTGAGCTAACCAGGAGGGAGTCCTGAGGAGAATTCTATGTCTTAATTGCCACAAGGTAGGACATAACAGTTCTACTGACTCATCTCAACAGTCCATATCACCTGGTATTCTGTCTCCAACACTGGCCATAAACAAGCACCTAGAGGACAGAAAAGGTACCTATGATCCTTCCTCCCTAATAATCTCTCAGTCTTCATTCTTAATTTTTCCGTTAAGGAGATTTCCTGATGATGGTGTGGCTTGCAAAGGAGTTTCAAAGTCTACTACCAACTGAGAAAAAAATCAAACTATAAAGCCCCCTTTTCATGGGGGAGAGGGGTGTTGAAATTGTCTCCTACTGCTGTAATTTGATATCCCTTTTTTCCTTCCATCAGAAAAGGTGGTTAACAGCCTGTCTCAATATACCCTTTCCATCCCATCATGATTTTGCAGCCTCTGTTACACACTCCCTAAATTGCCTCTTTGCCAGTGTGAATAGTCCCAGTTGACTTGGCCTTTTATTTTATACTTGGATAACTTGCCTAGTCACATGACTTACACTTTCAGTTGTCTAAAGGGATATCCTAAACACTAGGTTTACACTATATGCCTGACTTTTAGACAGCCACTCCTAGCTCAAAGGAGTTCAGTCTGTTATCTAAGCTGTTTTGTGCTAGCATGGCACCTGTTATCTCCTGTGCATGGTGTGTTTTGATCCAAAGTCAACTGAAGTTATTGGACATACTAGGCATTGCATTTTTCTGTTCAGCAATTCTGACCATTTCTTAGGCAAGTGCCAGACAGAGCAACAAAAATGAAATGGCAGTGATTGGCACATTTCTCCACTTTAGCATTTCATACCTCTAAGAACATGTGGAATGAAAGAGAAGAATGAAGGGGCAGGTCAACAGATCACTCTCTAACAATTTACTAATCTACAGTTCTGTCTGTCTAAGGTGCCTTGAAACTCTGAAAATGGCTGCAATTCATCCATTTAGTTTAAGTGCATTAACCCACAAAATTAGGTGCAGTCCCTTCCAAAGCAGCGGCCCAGAGCATATTAGTGGTCCCTCACATGGAGTCTGAACCATGTTTCTCATGTGTTCACTCATTATAGGCTTCCACACTATGGAACGGAATTGAACCTAATTAGACCACAAAGAAATGTGGTTATAATTGGTCTGGATCACCTTAGTAAAATGTAATGAGGTAGATTAATTGGCTTCTTCTTTGTATTACTCATTATAGAATTTATTTTTTGCTTTGGACAGTGGACCAACTCCACCTTACCTTGCCATGGAAAGCAGGTGAATTAAACCTATGATGATAAGTGGTAATTTGGTTGATGATTATACACAACAATGGCAGAAATTGATGAGTTTCTCAATAAAAGTCAGGGATTCCTGATCCTTGGATGCTGTCAGTAACTGGAATGTCTGTTTTAAGAGTATCAGATATCATTTAGGAAAGAAGATAGGTCATTGCTGCTTTGTAAACTTTGTTCCAGTGAAATAGAGTTATGACCAATGGCAAAATCCCTAACTATCATAGCTAGCAACTATAGTCACATGTATAAATTAAATAAAGACCTACCACCAATGTGACGTGTTAGGCTTTTTGGTTGATATAAACAGGGCAAGGAAGCCCCTGTGGTGAGGTTTTAGGAAAATCTGTAGGAAAATGAATATCTACTAATTTCATTAGAGATTCTTCCTTCCTTCCTTCCTTCCTTCCTTCCTTCCTTCCTTCCTCATTCTTTTTCTTTCTCTCTCTCTTTCTTTCCTTTCCTTCTTTCTCTTTCTCTTTCTCTTTCTCTTTCTCTTTCTCTTTCTCTCTCTCTTTCTCTTTCTCTTTCTCTTTCTCTTTCTCTTTCTCTTTCTTTCTCTTTCTCTTCTTTCTTTTCTGAAACCACTGGAAGAGTTAAGGAGAAGACCTTAGGGAAACCTGTTGGACAGTGCATGCATAAGTTCATCACATATTACCTCAAGAGCAACTAAAGCACTGTGTGTCTGACAGGATAGATGGGAGGTGTGCTTGAGAGCATGGCTTGCAGACTATACAGGGTGTGAATGTGGTTGTGTGAGCAGCATAGGCCACTTTCATGCTGTGTGTAGTAACATGACTGCAGGACATTAACCATGGAGCAAGAAGGAAGTGCACATAGAGACAAGCTGGAAAACATAGGGGACTGTCTTGTCTGGCTGGTGCTGGCTGAACATAATGCATGAACATGAGATCATGAAAGGTGTTTGCTGAGAAAAAGGACCCCAGGAGGGATTATTGCAATCATCTGTCTAGCTGTAGTACTAACTTCCTAGTAGTCACCTTGCTGTCACACTAGATAAAGAAACAACAAAAAAAAGGAAACCCATGGAGTATGTTGACATATTGGAACAGCTTTTGTAATGCACAGCAAACAGGCAGTTAGCAAAATGCAGAAGCATGCAGTGATGACCAACACTTCTGACAGCAGCAGATAGGAAAACATCAGATAAGTCTGTGATTGCATTGTCCTTTGCCTTTTCTTTCCTTGCTTTATGTCTCCACTGGGGTGTTTCCGACATGCTCAGCAGCAATGCTAAGTGTTGGAAAGCCTGTGCCAGGATCTTCTAGTCCTGCACATTTGGAGCACAGACTCAGCAATTCTTCAATCTGCAAGATGGTTTTAAAGCTCATTTTCTTTACAGGTAAGTTGGATTCACTGCTACACTCAGATTTTCCTCATCTTACTTTAAGCATCTAAAAAAGGAGCACAGCCACTTTCAGCTCCTTTTACAGTCAATGGAAAGAGATCTTGGGATAGGCTGTACTACACTCCAGAGATGCTTATGTTTCCCAAGGGTTGCTGTGCTCAAACTTTAGAGCCTCAGTTAGATGGGGTGAGTCTAGGTTGAGTTTTCCTTCACAATGCTCCAATACAAAACTTCTCTCTGGTGGGCTATAAAGTTTCATCAGGGCTGCTTCTTCCCACTTTTCCAAATCCCATATTGATCTTTCCTACGCTTTTAAGTGTTACTAACCTTCTGAGCCTGCATCTTCATGTCACATAAGACCAAGTAAAATACTCCACAGAGGTGCCAGGCAAGGCAGAAGGCAGCAACCTTTGTAAATGCTTCCAGATTCCTCAATATTTACAGTCCCCAAAGGAGAAAATGAAAGCACAATGCAAAGACTGAAGAAAAGTCACTCTCCATTCCTTAAGACAATTAGAGGAATCATAAATGGCTTTATATATTACTCAAAAATAAAAAAAACTAGGTTATAAAGAACCCTGCAGTAGACTATGTCAGAGAAGTGATATCCATGGAGTACTGTCACAAAACTCTAGTACTAGATGGTATGAAAAAACTTCTTGGGATAACTCTGAGATGGCAGAAACATCTGTGTGGAGAAAATTGAACATTGGCCAAAGAGAACTGAGATGATGTGAATATCTAGCAAAGACAAACAGCTTTAAATTTTCCATGTTTGGAGCCAGATAAAAGGGAGTTTGGGGTGAAAACTGCTGTTAATACTTTGGTAATGTGTTTGGTTCTTCCAAGCTAGTTAGGTTCCAGGTGTAAGCAGGGCTAAGTTTAGCCCCATGTGAATAGAAGGCAGTTCACAATCATAGAATCATAGAATCATGTAGGTTGGAAAAGACCCTTAAGATCATCAAGTCCAACTGTTAACCTAGCATTGCCAAATCCACCACTAAACCATGTTCCTAAGCACCACATCTACACATCTTTTAAATGCCTCCAAAGATAGTGACTCAACCACTTCCCTGGGCAGCCTGATCCAGTGCTTGACAACCCTTTTGGTGAAGAAATTTTTCCTAATATCCAGTCTTAACCTCCCCTGATGCAACTTGAGGCCATTTCCTCTTGTCCTATCTCTTGTTACTTGGGAGAAGACACCAACACCCATCTCACTACAATGGTCTTTCATGCACCTCAATGTCCTTCTTGTACTGAGAGACCCAAAACTGAACACAGCATTCGAGGGGTGGCCTCACCAGTGCCAAGTACAGGGGCATGATCACAGCCCTGCTCCTGCTGGCCACGCTATTGCTGATACAAGCCAGGAGGCTGTTGGCCTTCTTGGTCACCTGGGCACACGCTGGCTCATATTCAGCTGGATGTCGACCAACACCCCCAGGTCCTTTACTGGGCAGCTTTCTAGCCACTCTTCCCCAAGCCTGTAGCGTTGCCTGGGGTTGTTGTGACCCAAGTGCAGGACCCAGCACTCAGCCATGTTGAACCTCATACAGCTGGTCTCAGCCCATTGATCCAGCCTGTTTAGATCCCTCTGTAGAGCCAGCCTTCTTTCAAGCACATCAACACTCCCACCCAACTTGGTGTTGTCTGCAACCTTACTGAGGGTGCACTTGATCCCTTTGTCCAGATCATTGATAAAGATATTAAACAGAACTGGCTGCAATACTGAGGTCTGGGGAACACTGCTTGTGACCAGCCAGCCACTAACTGGATTTAACTCCACTCAACACAACTTTTTAGGCCTGGCCATCCAGCCAGTTTTTTACCCAGCCAAGAGCATGCCCATCCAAGCCATGAGATCCTTGATCTTACTAAGAAGTGACAGCAAATATCAGCAAACAGTCTGTGCTTTAAAACATGCATGAGGTGTATCATACTCTCCTGCCAGTCAATAACCACTCTTCAACAAATATGTAGTGTCCCCAGGCTAAAAATCTTCTTCAAGATTTCTCTTGTATAAGAAGAGAAACAATCATGGTGAAAGGAAGGATCATTTCATATTTGTTGGATTCCTATCTGAGGTAAATATTTCTGCCATTATCCTAACTCCACCATTCATTACGGCTTGGATTTTACCTTCTTGTAAAGGACAAGGGCAGTTTCCAAGGACTGAAGGACAGCATCAAAGCACCAAAAAGCCACGCTGCACCTCATATCAACGTAGTATGCTGTTATTCTCCTCAGCTGGTGAATCATTGGCTATAAACTTCTTTAATATTTCCTGCTTCACTGCTGAACAGTGTGTAGGGTTTTTTTCTGTCTTTGTCCTCAGGTTTACTAGTTTGGGGAAATGAAGAATTTGTAATTGAATCAGAAAGTGCATTGTTCTCTCGGTTGTGGCAAAAAGACAGCTGTGAGATGGCCCCAAGAGGAAGAATACCTGCCTGACACCTCCTGGGATCCTTGTTTCCAGCCCTTAAAGGCACCATATGTGTGTGTATGAGTTCGTGGAATACCAGAGAAAAGATGTGGAGATGGTGCCAGGACTCCAAGAAATACAGGTAGAATTGCAGAGGGGGATGGAGGGAGGAGATAAGAGTTTGGAAGATGATCCAGTGTGGTTTGGAGTGGGGAGGTGGTTTGGAAAGGTTTGAAAAGTCATCTGTCTGGAAAAAGGTATTATTCAACAGTCACTTCTTCTCCCTTTTACCACTCCATCCACAACACTGAAACCTTTTCCCTCTTCATACTCTCCCATGGATTTTCCCCAAGCTTGTGATAGTATAATTAGTGCTTTGATCTGTCCAACCAAGAATGCAGATGTTCATTTTGGGAGCAGTCCTTGCTCCTTACATGCAGCCAAGAGAGGCAATCCTGGCACTGGCTTCTGATCTCATTAATTCCTGACTTGATCAGGAGTAAAGGCTTGTTGCTGATTTATGGATTGTTTGGTTTGGACTCAGACTGTGTTGATACTAAAGGACTAAGGGATTGTATTCAATCTGCCAATAAACTCCTTTATAACTAGAGGGCCAAGACATGTTAGCGAAGAACTGAGAAATATGCTGCTCTCCTGCTGTCAGCAGTATCTCCCACATATTATTAAACATAGTTCTCTGCAAACAACTGTGATATTTTTACATTTTTGCCACCTATACTAAGCAGAGGCATTATAAGATAGACTCTGCCTCCCAGGACCCAAAGCCCCTGCAGTTAATAATAACGTTCTCTTGGTTTTAGCAGTCTTTGATTCATACCCTGATTTGTTATTCACTTGACCATGCTCCCTTTTCATACTTTGTACCACATGAAAACTTTCACATTCTTCTCCAGAAAATTACTTCTGTCTCTGTAAAACCTCTTGAGATATGGCAGGCACTAAAATCAAGAACTGGAGCTAAGAATAGAAAAGCAAGATGGTAATCATGACAATAAAATCTCCCAGATCACCAGTCAGAGAAAACATTTCCATACACCTTTGGAGAGTTAATGTTCCCCAACCACAACCCAATTATAAGTTACATGGAGGCAGGAGGTTGGGAGTGGGAGAATGGTCTCTTATTGGTCTCTATCACAGCCAATAAGTATAATTTAAAAACATATAAACCAGGGGAATTGGCTGGACCACGTCAGCAGGTCTGAAGGGATGATTGCAGGTGAAGTAAACCCCTGGAGTGGGCCATGAGAACAGGAGAAAGAGAGGTAATTTAATTGGTAAGCCACAACAGTCTCAACAGGGTTGGTGAAAGTCCTTTAGTGTTTCTTCCTTGACCACACAGCTATTGCTTGTGTATAATGAAGACCTAAATTGCCCTATAAACTCCATTACAGGCTTAACCTCACTGTTTTTGCATTGTATGTAACCAATGCTGTGCTAGAGTAGTTTTATAAAATAAAGTTTTTTAAAGAACACTTCTCTTAGTAACATTTTTTCCCTTTGATTTTAACAGACATTTATAAAAACCCTGAGATGAGACCTACCACAAAACTGAGGACAACTGTTAAAGTCCTGGTCAATTTTGCTGCTTAACAAACCTTGACATCTGAGATTCATAGAGGGAAATTCTGGAAAGAAAGGTGTTATTAAGTTCAGATGTTGGAGGCAGAACTCTACAGGATAAATTGTCCCCAAGTGAGAAAAGATCAGAAATTTGGGGAGGGAGAGATGTGAGTGAGAAGTGAAATGGGATAGGAGGGCACTAAAAATACAGTTCATAAGAAAAATGTGATGTATTCCACTGTGAAAATATGATGTCTCTTCTCCTTTGCTTTGCCCCTTTAAATCTGTTTGTGGGGGTATGTAATGCACTCAGTGAAAAGCCAATTGCAGGATCCCAAAATGACACACCTCCTCCATCGTGTTCAGTTTGTTGCAGCTTCCAGTTTCTGAGAATTTGGGAACTGTAACACAGAGACTGTACTTGTTTTCTCTGTGCTGTAGGCTTTCCCAGGACTTGACAAGATGTGTGCTTCTTCTCAGCAGGCTGTGTCCGGGTGTGCTCTCGCTGATACTAATCTGGATTTTAAACTCTCTGAAAGCGTGTAACCCAACATGGTAAATTATTTCAGAGGCTAAATTCCCTCACTTAAAAAAAAACCCTACCAAAAGTTGTCCTGCTTCAACTTGCCAGTATTGTACCTAGTCTGGTGGTAGTTTTGCTGCCATGCTTCTGTTCCTCAAAGACAGCAGACAAGTGGTCCACTCTTCCATAAGATGAGTAAAGACGATCTTTCTCATTCTGCTTCATAAGTGCCACTTTCCAGCACTGAAGCCCTTTGACCTGTTTCCTAGATCAAAAAAATATATCAAGGGTATGAGTGATAACCAGAAAGCACAAAAGGATGTGAAGTGGTTAGAAGGTGTTTGAAAACTCATATGTTGTAATCCAGACACTGCAATACACTGCAATGTTTAGATTGTTCCCAATAACCACGTAATTTGCGTATATTTTGATGGCAAGAAGACCTATCAACTGTGTTTGCAAAGGGATGTGATGTTTATGCAAGGAACATCATGATGCTTTTCCCTTTTTTGGTCACAGAAACTACCTATTGATTTTCACGAGGTAAACTGCACTGTTTCCACAGTGTTGACACTGCCTAATACCACACTTCAATTTATTTCTACAGGTCCCAGCTTAGGGAAGCACTTAGGCTCAGTGTTGCCATATCTGTGTGGGGTACATGGCTCAGTGGTTTAGTTGTCATGGGAAACCCTTTCAGTCAAAGTCAGCAGCTCCAAAGGGCAGATAGGCGCCGAGGAATTGTCCTCTGTGGAAGACATGTCTCTTTTTCCATCAATCACATTAGGATGATCTAAGATACAGGGGATGAACTAAGTTCTCAGATAAATTTTTGCTTAAACATTTTGGCATTTCTGGTACTCAGAAACTTCCTTTAGAATTCTGCTTGTCTTTGGATGGAAGTAATATTAAAGACATAGAGGAAGTCCCCTACGAACGTAAAGACAAGTGTATAAGAACAATCACATTGGGACACAGCATTCTTCACCTAATATTGTGTGTGCAACAATGCCCACCAGTGTATGTCCATGGAGTACTATAAGAGGGGGGCAAGCAGAGATGATAAGTCCCCAGAGTACTATCTCAGCCTCCATTGGCTTCCTGGTCTAGAGGGTATGTTTTCGTATAGGGTTGGATGGATTTTTCTTCATAAATTTTGTCCAGTCTGCCTCCTTGCCAAAGGCATCCTAATGATTTTCCTGGTTATCCTTGGTTGCATACATTTAGATGGTGCAAGACAGAGTCTGCATATTGTGAACAGGTGTGACTTAACATATCTTTTTGGAGGGACTAAACTTAAAAGTAAGCTAGATTTTGAAGTTGTGCTGGTTTTCAGTGGGATAGAGTTAATTCTTTCCATAGTAGCTACTATGGGGCTGTGTTTTGGATTTGTGCTGAGAACAGTGTTGATAATATAGGGATGTTTTCATTATTGCTGAGCAGGGCTTACACAGAGTCAAAGCCTTTGCTTCTCACCCCACCCCACCAGTGAGTGGGCTGGGGGTGCACAAGAAGCTGGGAGGGGACACAGCTGGGACAGCTGACCCCAACTGACCCAAGGGATATCCCACTGTATGATGTCATACTCAGCATATAAAGCTGGGGGAAGAAGAAGGAAGGGGGGGATGTTCAGAGTGATGGCGTTTGTCTTCACAAGTAACCATTACACATGATGAAGCCCTGCTTTCCTGGAGATGGCTGAACACCTGCTTGCCAATGGGAAGGAGTGAATGAATTCCTTGGTTTGCTTTGCTTGTGTGTGTGTCTTTTGCTTTACTTATTAAACTGTCTTTATCCCAACCCATGAGTGTTCTCACTTTTACCCGTCTGATTCTCTCCCCCATCCCACCAGGGAAAAGTGAGCAAGTGGCTGTGTGGTGCTTAGTTGCCAGCTGGGGTTAAACCACAACAGAAGTGTATCAGTAATGTCATGATTCTCTGTTCAAGATAAGAACTGCCTTTTTTTTGGCACCAGCCTATCCTCCAAGAAACTTGCCATCAGTCAGAAATGAGTTGTCTGGGTTAATTAAAGTAAGTATGATGTACAGTCTTTCTGATATAATGATATTACATCACGGAGTATGACAATACAGTCTGAAAGCTAAAGGAAAAAATGGCAATATTACTGGAAATACTGGGAAATACTACTATAATTCTATCTCTGAGAACCATTAGAATCTGTCTTTTCACATGTGTCTTTTTTTCCCTACTAAAATATTTTGTTGTCCTTAAAGAATATCTTTGGCTTTCAGAGCCTTTGTATGTGGCTGTCAAAAGGACATTTTAAGAGAAAGGTGTGTATTTTGTAACCTGACTTTCCAAGTATTTTTCCA
Organism: Sula dactylatra; assembly: GCA_013389905.1. Taxonomy (NCBI): domain Eukaryota; kingdom Metazoa; phylum Chordata; class Aves; order Suliformes; family Sulidae; genus Sula; species Sula dactylatra. Next base: position 23,441 of record WEKW01008663.1, read on the forward strand.
CTCATTAGGTGGTCCTTTACTTAAAGAATATAGAGAGGGGTGGGAAAAAAAGCAAGCAAGAAAAAAAAAAAAGGTCCTTTTTGAGCCTGGGGAGAGAAAAAACACATTTCTGCTTTTCTGTACTAGTGAAATCAAGTGGATTTACCTACAAGAACACAGCCTATGGGTTTCAGCTGGCTTTATATAAATACGCTCAATAGAAACACCATATTTGTCCTATAGATCAAAAATATCAACTGTAGGCAGTCATTTATCTTCAACTCTCCCAGGACTAGAATGGCTATTGTTTCTCTCATTAAGAAAGTTGGTATATCCCAGGGGAGGCTGGGGGTTATAGTTTCAACTGATACTCATTTGTCATAGTTCTATTGCTGGTTAGAGGCATATGTATTTAGGTAATCGTTGCTACCTGAGGTCAGTATCATGCCTCCCTTAAGAGAACTAGAGGTTTATGAGGGAAAAAAGGCACCCTTTAGGAAGAAAAAAGATGAAGAGCAAGATTGTTTTTAAAATCTGGAGACTTCTAAGGTGCTAGATTATAGTTTTTTGTATCAGAAAAGGTATTGTAGGGTGGACACGTCACTCTGGACTTGTCATATTCTTCATCATCTAGGCCAAGATCCCCAAAACAAGAAAAGAACACCTGAGTCTACAGAGTCATGGAAAGAAGAACATAAGCTGTCCTTATGCCTTAGAAGGCATGTCTTCTGCCTTAGAAGAACATAAGCTGTCCCATTCACTTCAAGTAGATGTTGACTGACTATTGATGTATTTACATCAATACGTGTATTTACATGTATCGATGTACTGTTGACATTTTGAACTCTTTCACTGCTGATAAGAAAAGAAAGAAGGGAAAAGAAGCTGTGTATCCTCAAGAGCTGCACTTTTCATGGAGCACAAATGCCTGGCACAGAAAGGACAGGGTAAGGTGGAAACTGTCAGCAAGAGCATTGCAGATTGTGACAGCAGATGCAAAAGCAACAGAGGAAGCTCTGGAATAAAAGATCCCAGCATGATCCCTCAGTGGTGCAGTGCAATATTTCATTTCAACAGGCACAGCAGATAAACACACCAACATAACCTGAATGGGTGTGAAGTGTCTAGTGGTTTTGGTAACAGCATTCATTGGCATTTTGAAAATATGCCTTTTGGGCAAAGGGATGAATGTCAATCTTCAAAGCTCATCCTGAACCACCCATCCCATATTTAATAAACTTTAAGATTATTGTTTTAAAATTCTATGTGTATCTCTGCACCAGTAATGGACAACTTCACTGGCTTCCTGGATCACCAACAGTATAAGAAGCAGAGTCTGAACCATTGATAAACCATAACTCTCAGCACCTGCTGGCAACTTGCAGGTATTTCCATAAATTGTTACTCCTTTCCAGTATGCTGCTGCCACTCTTTATCGCCCCCATTCTTCACCATACAGCAATGTTCTTATTCTGCTAAAGTTATTTTGTAGTGGGGGCAACTGGTAGATGATGGCACTAGACGGTACCAAGGTACTATTGATGAGCTATATAACTTTCCAAGTCATCTATTCTCATTTGTCTGGGTTTAGTAAGATCCAAAATTAATTACTTATCTACTGGCTCCACTAAATAAAATGCATTTGGTGGGTTTAATCCAAGTATGAGTGGTCATTCATCAAAACACCCTGCTGGTGCTAGAGTTGGTGCCTTCTTCAGGTAGACAGAAAACTACAAACAATGTAGACTGTGCTAGTCTCTCTTCACTACAGAAGGGCTCTGCAGGGCACAGCTAAAGTATATTGGTTTGTCCAGTGCAATGGGGGTGCTTTCCTAGCTGTGTAGCTAAACAGAGCCATCGGACTCTGAGGCTGTCACTCTTATATATTTCATTACTATTGCATTAGATTGTAAGAAATGAAGAAGCTTTAATAAAACCACAAACATTGTAAGAATCTATACAACACTTTTTCTTTTTTCTAGAGAAGGGAGAACAAAAATCCTGTTGCTTAGCAAAGGTCACTTTTTCAAGTATCACATATGTTCACTGGTTAAGTATTTCATTACAGTGCAGATAAAAGCCCCAGCTG
>WEKW01008664.1:0-14762 GCA_013389905.1 Sula dactylatra
ACCAAGGGGAGATCATGCTTGACCAGCCTGATAGCATTCTATGATGGTGAAGCTGGCTGGGTCGATGGAGGGAGATCAGTGGATGTTGTTTATCTCGACTTCAGTAAGGCGTTCGACACTGTCTCCCATAACATCCTCATGGACAAGCTAAGGAAGTGTGAGTCAGATGAGTAGACAGCGAGGTGGATTGAGAACTGGCTGAACAACAGAGCTCAGAGGGTCATGATCAATGGGGCAGAGTCTGGATGGAGGCCTGAAACTAGCGGTGTTGCCCAGGGGTCTGTGCTGGGTCCAGTCCTGCTCAATATATTCATCAATGACCTGGACGAAGGGATAGAGTGTACCCTCAGCAAGTTTGCTGATGATACAAAATGGGGAGGAGTGGCTGATACACCAGAAGGCTGTGCTGCCATTCAGCGAGACCTGGACAGGCTGGAGAGCTGGGCCAAGGGGGACCTGATGAAATCCACAAGAGCAAGTGTAAGGTCCTGCATGTGGGGAGGAAAAACCCCATGCACCAGTACAGGTTGGGGACTGACCTACTGGAAAGAGGCTTTGTTGAGAAGGACCTGGGAGTGCTGGTGGACAGCAGGCTGATCATGAGCCAGCACTGTGCCCTTGTGGCCAAGGAGGCCAATGGTATCTTGGGGTGCATTAAAAGAGTGTGGTCAGGAGGTCGAGGGAGGTTATCCTCCCCCTCTACTCTGCCCTACTGAGGCCACATCTGGAGTACTGTGTGCTGTTTTGGGCTCCCCAGCTTAAAAAAGGCAGGGAACTGCTTGAGCAAGTCCAGCGGAGAGCTACCAAGTTTATCAGGGGACTGGAGCATCTCCCTTATGAGGAAAGGCTGAAAAACCTGGGTTTATTCAGCCTGGAGGATAGAAGACTGAGGGGGGATCTCATCACTACTTATAAATATCTGAAGGGTGGTTGTCAAAAGGATGGGGCTGGACTCTTTTCAGTGGTGCCCAACGACAGGACAAGGGGCAACGAGCACAAATTAGAACACAGGAAGTTCCAGCTAAACATGAGAAGAAACTTCTTTACTGTGAGGGTGACAGAGCAGTGGAACAAGCTGCCCAGAGAGGTTGTGGAGTCTCCTTCCCTGGTTATATTCAAAACCCACCTGGACACAGTCCTGTGCCCCCTGCTCTAGGTGTACCTGCTCAAGCAAAGGGGTTGGACGAGATGATCTCCAGAGGTCCCTTCCAACCCCTATCATTCTGTGATTCTGTGATTCTGTGAAATACAAATAAATTTTCATTCAATGAATATGTCTTAGGTGTAGGTAATAACTAGTGTGAAGTCATGTAATTAATAACTGTATGACAATGTACATGTATGAGGGCACCTAATTAAATTACTAGAGTTTAATTCTGACATTTCATGAATACTAAGTGCAGTTCCTGTGCAGAATATCACAAAGTTCTAGGAACTGTAACTACTAAACATCTGAATCTGCAAAATTTCAGAGTTCAAAAATTAAAAAGATTTCGAAATGAATTTTTTTAGAAAAATAATATACCTGATATTGATTTATGATTTATTTTGTTTATTTGCCATTTCATAACAAAATGTATTGCCGTATTTTATTTTGATTTTTAAAGTTATTCCGTAAGACTATTGTAAAATAGGAGGACTGGGTAACATACAGAATTAATATACATATTTGAACTGGATGTGTTACCATATAGAGAGAAACACCTGCACTGCTACTTGAGGCTTTTAGTGGTTTATTTTTTTTGAGTGATCTATTTTTTTGAAAGGACATTGTACAACCTTTATTTTCAGGACAGAATAAGGAATTTATAACTGGGGATTCTAAAATTTCATTTTTTTTAATAGTGCTTTCTGCAACACAAAGGCAGCAGGGATTTTTTTATGCCTTCCTGTGTAGTCTTGAATGTTTTACAGTGAAATAGTTACAGCAAAGAAGAAAAGATCTTTTTGGTGCTTGTGATAGTCTGTATGTCCTACAAGGAAGTAAATTACCTTTCTCTGAAACCTAGATTATAATTCTTTCATTATCTCAGCAGCCTGTAGATATTAACTACCGGAAAGAGTTTAAAAAAGTATTTTTCTACTTGATCCATGAGGGATAATTTTTTCTATAACTAATCCAATGGATATTGATCATAAACAAACTGAAAGGCACTGCCTTAATATAAATAATAACATTTGGAATACTTGTTTTGACACATAAAGTGATTCTCCATTCTTCAAGTGTTTTACTGCCTTAAGTGTTCCAAAAAGCAGTCACTCTTCTAAATGAAAAAATTGAACCAATAAAAAGCCAAGCTACAGTCCATATCTTTGCAGATTTTGGAAAAGATGTCTTCCAACAAAAACTTAGTTAAATAATAGAAATAAAGGCTTCTTTGAATCCTACTGATGTGTCCCTAATGTTCCATGCCTTCAAAGTGCCTGGAAGAAGTCCAATAAAATGTCAGGATCTGCCATTAAATGAATATTCTAAAGTCAGTTATGAGAAAATGGAATTAGTGGATGCACCAGGAAGCATGTAACCAGAACCTCTTAATTGTAATGATATTTCACAATTTACTCTGCCAACCTTTACAAGTGATTTGAGACATTCTAATTTTTTTCTGCCTTGAAGCAGTTTCATTTTAGTCAATAAATTCCATGAGATTCCTTAATGTAGGGCTCAAATTGAATCTTAATTACCAAGCTGATCTGATAGATGACAATATTTCAACTTTTCTGAAGTGTCATATAGTATGCGATACTCTGCTTTGAATTCTTACATGTTGAAAGCTCCCTTAAAACTCAATTACAACTTGACTTTTGAGTCACTCACCCTTTTGCTCTGTCACTGTAGTCATACGTTTAATGGTATATACTTACTCACTGGAAAAGAATATTAAAATGCTGGTTTACTCAGTCATAGTCATTCTTTTTCCCTTTCCTGCTCTTCATTCTATTTGTGTCTGTCTGTAAATGTTAACATAAATACTAGTCAACAGCTACATAATGTGTTTCCTTCCAAAGATAACAAAGCACTTCATATTTATTTTACAAAGAAGTATACACTAATTACTGAAGTTCATTTACCACTAGAACAGTATCGTGCAAGTATCAGCTTTCAACAAGTGTTATATTTAATATGAAGTAAAAATAAATAAGGATATGGTACTAAGCATCTTAGGTAATTTTTCTGTATATTAAGATTAATTTATACAAGATCCTCGTTCTGTTCCTTGAAAATTTAGATGAACATCTCCTTTTCAATTTTTTTTCTTTCTGTTCTTCTAACTTATCTGTTACTCCATAAACACCTAAATGCCATGCAAAAACTATTTTCTTATATCTTGCCAGGGACTTCATCATATCCAGCAGAGACAGTCAACCCTTACTTTACATTCCCTTTAATTTGTTTCACTGGTCTTCAGAAAACTTTTTCATTCTAATTTGTGTAACACTAAATGAGTTCAAGAAAAGTAATGCATTTTTTGTTAAGAGTTCAGATGTTTATTAGTTTTCTTCCCTTAAAATATTATCTGACTGAAGTATCTTGGGGACACCATTAACATCTAAATAACAGTGCCTTCTGCTGATTCTTTAAAATATTTCCTATTTATGATACACTGTATAAGCCTTTAGGAATCTTCATCTTCAACTGTAGTCATATTTGAGCTGTACAGAGAAGAATTGTTGAAATATAAGTGTATAAAAACAGGCAATTGCTGAAAGCAACAAAATAAACCAGGCAATTTAGCATAGTAAGGAAACGTTACAGTAGATCAAATTTCTTCCCCTGGAGAGATAGTCTTTGCTTTGTAGAAGCAGCTTAAAATTGTGCTGATTTTAATTGTGACAAATACCATTTTTGAGTTTATGTATGTTGCAATATCTGCTGCTGTCATTAAAAATTTTCATAGCCTTCAATTTAAAAAAAAAAAACAACAAAAAAACTAATGCCCTGAAATTTTATTTACTTTGTAACTTTGTTTTATTTTGTTGTTCAATATTATAGATCTCTTTTGGATCTGAGTTAGTATTTTGTTCTCGCTAATGTCCTCAGCTTCTCCAAATTAAGGATATGCTATGATTTCCAATAGCTTGTCATGAACTCGTTCTTTCTTATCGTTCACGTATAAATGCAGCCCTTAGCATTGTACCCTTGAAGGTATGTATCCCTGGGAACCACTATTCATTCCATGAGATGAAATATTGTTATCCCTTTGCTACTGTCTTTTAGCTGTATTCCAGTCCATGTGACATTATCTGCATACATGTAACTTAAATTTTCACTTTTTGCCACTCTGGAGAGAGAAGACCTTTAAAATAAACTGCTTAGGGATTTGAAATATGGCTTACAGAATCCAGAACTACCATCTTCCATTGTCCTCTGCTGTTGTCCAGAGACCTGAAGTCAACCCAGACACTAAAGCACCATTTTCAACCACCTCAGCCATTCAGAGGGATAATTCCTGTGCTTGCTCTTACCTTGGTCATGTATGTTGTTCTACAAAGTTTTACCCTGAACAAGTTATTTCATTCCCTCTGATTCATGGCTGGTACACCTATATTGTCAGTGCAGATCTTACATATTGCATTCCTAAATCTATTTCCACTGGTCATTCACACCTGGGAATGGTTGCATTACTGCAGAGGCTGCCCTGGTATCCAGTATGGACAGAATCATGTCCATGAAATTATTTGGTTAATGACAAAGTCCAGCTTTTAGATAAACATCATAAACAATTAAAAAAGCCTCTCTTTTCCTTCAAAGTTTTTTGTGGTCTAATGACATTAGATACATGGTTAGTTATGCTGTGCACTTTAACAAGCATCTTCCATTTTAAATAATAATTTAGTTTTCTGACTCAGAATAGAGACTCCATGGCAACAAGACAGTGTGAAGCAGAAAATGTATAGGCAGAAAACACAGGTGGTCTGGATTCAGAAGGTCTTAAAATTAATAAGTAGAAGCACAGCATGTGTAAAGCAGGGCCTGAAGAATTTTACTTCATTGAAAACAACATGCAAATATGCAAGCAGTCTTTCAACTATCAGTGGGTCAACTCACATTCCACAAAATATGTAGCATCTCACAATTTGACGGTAGAGGTTTTATTACTGAATTATTAAGTACACACAAAAATATTTCTAAAGTCTCTATTTGTACTCGATTGTAAAGCACTACCTGAAAAGACAGGGTTGAAATCCCAGTCTCACTGAAATCAGAGATGCCTTTATTCATAACCGTTCTGTAAGATGAGTATCATGGTTTACCCCAGTCAGCAACTAAGCACCACACAGCCGCTCGCTCACTCCCCCACCCGAGTGGGATGGGGGAGAGAATCGGAAGGGCCAAAGTAAGAAAACTTGTGGGTTGAGATAAGAACAGTTTAATACCTAATATAAAATAGTAAGAGGAATAATAATAACAATAATATAATGAAAATGAAAATAATGACAGAGAGAGAGGCAAAACATCGGGGGGGGGGGGAAACAGACAACAGGTGATGCAACTACTCACCACCTGCCGACCGATGCCAATGGTCCTCAAGCTGCGATTGCTGCTTCCCCCAGCCAACTCCCCCCAGTTAATATACTGGGCATGACATCACATGATATGGAATATCTCTTTGGTCAGTTTGGATGAGCTGTACTGGCTGTGCCCCCTCCCCTCCCAGCTTCTTGTGCACCCGGCAGAGCACGGGAGGCTGGAAAAGTCCTTGACTAGTGTAAGCACTACCTAGCAACAACTAAAACAATTGATGTGTTATCACATTATTTTCATACTAAGTCCAAAGCATAGCACTATACCAGCTACAGTGAAGAAAATTAACTCTGTTCTGGCTAAAACTGTAACAATGAGGATGGGCATGACTTGCCATTCTCTAAGTACACTGGAAGTTCCAAACATGTTATTTTTTCTCTTGCATGTGTCTCTTTCTTCCTCATTTTTATTCTCTTCTTTTCATTTCTCTCTTTTATTTTCTGGCCATTAAGTCTGTCTTAACCAGCCAAGAATGTCTCTTTTACAGTATTGGTGTGAACACATGATGGGGGAGGTACCTCACAGCAACGTTATGCACAGTCTGACTCTTATACAGGTTATTAGTGTCTCAAAAGTCTGATTCTGAATAAGACTCATCAGTCTATATTCTGTACCAGGCTTCTTCCATTATCAAATAACAGTTTGTGTCAAAATTTGAAACAAACTTTTCCTTTCTGAGTTTTCCGGGAAATAATAATAAACAATTTCTAGGAAACAATAAGAGGAACAACTCTCTCTCTCTCTATATATATAAACATATAAACATATAAGCATATAATCATATATGTATGTTGCTAGATAATTTTTTTTTTCTACAATGGGGAATAGTTAATGAAACCTTTAATAATTATTGATTGTCAAATTAAATTTTATCCTTATTGGGTGGGTTGACAAAAGCCAACAGCCAAGCACCTACACAGATGTTTGCTCACTACCCCCTGCCCATCAGGACAGGGAAGAGGATAGGAAGACCACAAATGAGAAAACTGATGGGTTGAGGCAAAGACAGTTAATGAATGAAGGAAAGAAAAAATAAAAAAAAGTGACACACAGGCAATCACTAACCAACACCCACGAGCAGATTGATGCCCAGCCCGTATCTGAGCAATGACCACCTTGGGAGACAACTCCCTGCTACCTCCCCCTCCTCCAATTCTTTTTCCTCTGTTTTAGGTTTTATTGCTGAGCATGATATCATATGTTATGGAATATCCCTTTGGACAGTTCAGGTCAGCTGTCCCAGTTCTATCCTTTCCCAGCTTCCTGCCCTCCCTCAGCCTACTCTCAGAGAAAAAGAAAAAACCTTGAAACTGAGCAAGAAGTCTTTAGCAATAGTCAAAACATTGGTGTGTTATCAACACTGTTTTAGCCACAAATCCAAAAACATGGTAACATAGTGTCTGCCATGAAGAAAGTTAACTCTATCCCAGCCAGACTCAGTACATTTATAAGTACTTCTTATTAAAAGCAAAAAAACAAATTGTCTAAAGAATGTTATTGCAGTGAAAGTGTTAATTCAGCTCTTATATTTTCAGTAATCACATTCCTCTCCTCCATATCTCTGATAAGAAAGGTTCTTTTACTTTGTTATAAAGAGCATGCAACCTATTTTTTTAATCCAAATTTCATGTCTTAGTCAACTGCTAGAGTTTATCAGCAGCATGGTCACACCCTCATTAATTTATTCCTTTGAATTATGTGAATTAGTCTAAAACATATCTTTATAATTAAACTCAAGATAAATTTTATTAAGTGTGTTCCACAAAGTAATAAAATAGTCCAGAAAAATACTTCAGAATCACAACCAGGTAAGATCACTTCTGTACTTTGAGTTAAATGTGTGGCAGGGTATATTTATAGTGCTCTCAGAAAACTTAATTGAATCCAGCAGTGTTTAATATTAAATATTATTTGAAATGTTTTTTTTTTTTTTTATACTTAGAAGACTGTAAACTAAAGGTCACTACTGTGGAAAGCCTTTGCTATTGCTCATGAAATGTGCAAAAATAGCTGAAGTGCAGAGAGGAAATGATAATTCTTTTCCATACTACATAAAGTAAAACTCTATTAGAGCCTTAATACTGCTTTTCATGTATGAATGGAAGAAAAATTGCATCTAGAAAACATAAAACTTCTACAAATTAAATACTCAATACTACAAATTAAATATTTTTATGAAAGCCAAACCAAAACAACAAAAAATATAATCCAAACCTTCAGAATGGGATAGGTATCAGACATCCATAAAAAAGCTTGAGTAGTCAGCTATGAGGTCAGACTAGGTTTCTCAGAGTTTTATGCAGCTTGACAACTTTCAAGAATGAACACTGCAAGGGCTCTCTGGACAGCCTATTCCACTGCTTGATTGTCCTCATAGTGAAAATATTTTGGTTCAAATGAGTCTTATAATCTTTCCCTTTACATGTTTTTCTCTCTCTTTTTATCAGAAAAATACATAAATGACCATTAAATCTATAGATACTGAATTTTTTAGCAATGAAAGTATTTTTTTCATGGGGTATTACTGTTACTTTGCCACATCATGATCTTCTTTCTTCTAAGTGTCATCAGCACAATTCATAAGAAAATAACAGACCTTTACAGAAAATGCAATGAGATTATAGGAGCTGAAACTGAATGTAGGTGCTATCAATGAGGATTAATAAAACTTTGGAGATTGACATTAGCTCTGTTTAAACATCATTTTAGATTTAGATGTGTGAAAAACTGGATGTCAGCTTGAGATTTTTCTGAGATTCTGTTTTACCCTATGAAGATATATCCAATTAATGAGGTAGTTGCCTAAACATATACATGTAGTGCCAGTTTTGGTAATATGGGATATCCTGTCTGGTGTCTCTGTCAGTTCAGAAGGGCAACTTTTGTTTGGATTCAGTTGGCAAATGCCACAGTGACTGTGAAATTATTAGCACGTCACAACAATGTTATGAGGAGATGATAAAGTAGATTAAGGGTCATGATTTCAGAGTAGCAAATCTGATTTTTTCCAAAGATAATACTCAGATAACCTGATTAAATTTAAAAGTTTAAATTTAAATATGTGAAACAACCATTTGTTTAATTTACCCTTTTCTTTTGAATTTTCATCTTTGAAACATTTCTGGTTTTATAAACTTTGTATACTCTGGATGTTAGCATTACTTATGCATTGTTGCTGTCAGGGAGTTCTGAGTCCTGAGTCCACCCATACAGGCCTTAATTGCCCTGACCAGCATCACCTGAAAATAAAGAGTTATTTTAAAACAAATGAGCAGCTCTCCATTGACTGCACTGACTATGAGGTCAATTCACTTGTCAAACATAGCTGTCTGGTGTAATTTGAAACTCCCTAGGTTATCTGGAAATATACATGAGGCTTGCAGTTATGACAGAGGACTTAACTGAATCAGCAGGTGAAGGACAGGTGGATAAGTATCGGAAATCTGAAATCACAGTGTACACCTATACTTAGGGGACTTAGTTGCCCTAGACCAGCCATAATGGTGACTTTGACACCTTAGGGTGTGTTACAATTTAAATCCCATTTTAATGACCTACCTGACATCCAATTTCCCCTCTACAAAGGCACAAGCATCCCATATGTCTCTGTCATACTTGCAACCTCAGACAGAAATCTCAATAGACCAGTGCCTCTCAAGGGACTTACGTTTTGACAATTTGTTTACATGCAGGAAGAATCAGGTAGATAGTGTGTACAGTTTGGAAATTAACCCCATCCTTATGTCTAGGTGATGTGAATCCCATTGTGTAGCATACAGAGCATATCAAACATATAGGTAGTAACAAGCTAATAGAACTGGCTTCTTTGCGTCCTGTACCAGCTGTTCCACAAAACATATGGTGCATAAGAAGCACAGTGTATTTCTCAGAGATGAGCACATGGGAAGTAGGAACTGTGGGTGAATGAGATTCACTTCTGCACAATATCATACTGGATATTCCCACATTCTTTAATTTTATTTTGATTTATGGTGTTGGAAAGCTCAGAAAGCAAGACAGAATCTGCATCTTTCTATACAGTGTATAATAAACATTGCAAAATTGGTAGGTACTTAGAAAAAAAAAAAGTATGTTAATATTCTATTTATGCCTCAGAATGTACTTCAGCTATATCTAATATGTCAAATTAGATCATTTAAGTCTAAATGTTTTATTAGAAAATATACAGGTCACTACATGGTATTTTCAATACAGTAAGTTTCATGGGTGCAAATGAAAGCTATTATTGTTAATTAAGTTTTAACTAAGGTTAATTAAGATTTGGTGTGGGTTTTGGTTCTTTTTTTCTGCTGAAGCCAAGCAAATAGGAGACATGGATTCCAAACAGGGAATATAAGTATGTTTTTCATGGTCCCTGAATTTTCCATATTTTATAAATAAAATACCTTGGAAGTTGAACCAAGTCTACTCCCTGATTATTCTCTTTGCACTGAACTACAAAGTAACTTTAGGAGAACTTCATCTAACCTAAAATTACATTCCCAGAACTTCATCTAACCTAAAATTACATGCCCAGAGTTCAGATATCTTGGACTGCATTATTCACCCTGGGGTAATTTAACAACCACTGTAGACAATTCTTCTTGTTTATTCATCTGACCTGTTCTAGAAAGCTGGTTGTTTATGGGTGAGTAATTTTAGTCTGTTGATGTTCTGACTATAAAATAATTGGTTTTTTAGATACTAATATGTTTGAATTGCACTGCATTTAGGCAACTTGTAATAGTCTAAATGTTAGTATCTAAATTCGCATTAAGATCAAAATATATCTACTCACTGCAGTCAACAAGGCTTTCCCAAAAACCCTGGACTTCACCTGTTCTGCTTGAATGGTTTAAGTATTCCCAGGAAATAAATGACCAAGCATACATGAGCAGTTAATAACTTTGCATCCATGTAACACTTTAGTGATCCAGGCAACAATTGCTGATTTGCTTCAGCTGTGGAGAGGCTAGTCTGGAGTGACATGATCAATGAGACCATTGGCAGTTTATGCTGATCATCTAAGTCAGAATGCAATGAACAGTGAAAACAATTGAAGGGGAAATTTTAATTGTAACTGCTCAGCAGTGGTAATTTGTGTCCAAGGAATGATCTGGCATGGAGGGCAAGAATGCTCAGCTACAAGAAGGGGTTAAACTGGCTGGAAACAGGAATACCAGAGTCAGAATGACTCCTTGGAAGTTTCCCTTGATGATGAGATAAGAAACAGCCTCAGCATTCTCTACTAGCCATCCTGGAAAGGGAGCATTCAAGTACCAGGACTTTGGGCAGCAAAGCTGGGCTGGGGGATGGACACAAGGCAGGGCTGAGGTGCCCCATGAAATTGCTCTCAGGATTAATGCTGGTGCAACAGTATATAAGGAACTTTCTTGTGACCCATCTTTGCAAACTCCATGTAGAATTGCTTATTGTGATAGGGCTCTGCCCAGTGCATTATTCATTATTTTTTCTTTTATATATAAGCACAAACGTGTATTTAATTCACCTGGAGGGTTACCATAAAATTTCCCTAACACAATAGTCCTGTGGGGTGGAGGGAATACCTCCAGGGCTTGGCTGAGCAACACTGCTCTGAAGGAGGAGCCCAAACTGGAACTGCTTCTTGTAAAGCCAGGACAGGACTCACCACTTATATCTTGATCAGCTGGAGTAAGAGACCTGTTCCCCCAAGCCTGAGGCAATGGTTTACCTGGACTTGGCATTGGGTGGTCAGCACATGTTCTGTAGAGTGTCTGTGTCTATGATTTTTTCATAGATTTGAAATTGCTTTCCACCCTCTGTACACATTCCACTTAAGGAATAAATCTTCCATGTTATGTCACTGAGTGATGTTCTTGTGGCTACCTCTCCCTAAATTCCCATGACACTCAGAGTGTCTCTAAAGGCCCTTGATACCTGTCTTGTGGGCAACTAAATTAAAGCTCTTGGTTGATAAGCTGACTTGCTCTGACTGTTATAATTAAAGATAAGATTAAATTCCTCACACACAGGCTTCTTATATTTTTTGAAATATCCTGTGGTGTCTTACCTGGTATAGAGTTGTCAGCCTAGAAGATGAACTTCTCTCTGAAGTCCAGTGTAATAGCTTATAGCCACATGAAGATGATTTAATCATTGTGGGGTTGCGGGAGGCATTTCTTTTTGGTTAACTGAACCTCTGTGTCTTCATCTGCTGCAAGAGGAGTTTAGAGATAACTTATTTGCATATACAAAGATTGCTAACACCTAAATTTTTCTGTCTGAATCTCATATTTAATCTCATCCTTAACGTTTAGTTCCTTTTATTCCTGTTATACCCTTTGTTTTTCTTTTTTTTTTTCCTATCACTTTTAAGGATTTTTTCTACCTTTTTGGAGCTAGTTTTCTACAGGGGGAATAATACTAGTGTTATGGACCTAAACCTTGTTAATGAACTAGCCTCTAGACTCCAAATTATTATTATTATCTTAAAATACATTTATATGAGATAGGATGTTTTAATGATGCTGTGTATACACTGAAAATTATGGTTTATATTCACAGCATACACATTCTTAGTGTTGTATCACAGTTGCTTCATTCTGGCAGAGGTGCAGAATGTTTCAGTGATGTTCTAATGGAAAAAACTTTCTCTTCTTCATCTCTTTTAGATTCCACTGGCATTTCTTTGCCTTGGGTGCAACCTGTCAAAAGAAATTGCTCAACACGCTTATTAATAGCAGTAACAGTATGCCTAATGTGATTCAATTAGCACAATCTAATAGACTCACCCTGTGACTTCTTCAGGAAACTTGTGTTTGAATTTTAGCTCTTAACCGTAAAGATGCTGTGGAAGTTATTGAAAAGGTCTACTTAGATTCTTTGTTTGTTTGTTTAGAATATTTAAATACATTAATTATTAATGTATCTTTTGTTTTTCTTTACCTCAGAAATTTTGAAAACAGAAGCCAAAACACAAAACAAAAGAAAGCAACTGATTCCCAGGAAAAGATAGTAATGAGTAAAAATATTTTTCAGATTTAAATCTTGCTTGATGATCTTAGCTTTTACACACACTCTTGAAACTTGTTTGCAGTGAAAGGTGCAAAGAATAAACAGCAGATATAGAATACAAATATAAATAATGAGGGTCTCAGTAAAGCTTTTGGCATTGTATATTTCTTGCCAGGTACCACTTAGAGACAAACACACATGATCTCAGATGATATTTGGAAATGGATTGTGGAGTAGGAAATATATTTTTGTCTATAAGAATGGTTAATGACAATGTTTTAATAAAGCAGTAATGAAGTCTAAAAAGGACAAGGCAGGGAAAGAAAATGGGTAAGTGCATGGCTCAGAAATAAAGAAGGTGGCAAAGCTTTATAGCATGTTTTCCTATGCAGGCAAGATGCTCATTGCAATTAACTGAAAAAAAAATATTTGCTTCACTAAAAAGGCACAGAAGTTGAAAATAGGTAAGTCGCAAAAAACTGTTTATGCTTTTCCATGACATGATGGTTTTTTATCAGACCTAGCTAGAAAACACCACTAGAAAAGACTGTACGGTCTAGGAGAAATTTCTGCCGTTTGAATCTGACATTTAAATGCCAACTGTCTACACCTCCCTACTTAATATGGATTGGTGGAGAGTGAAACAATGGAAAAAAGCAGTAAAAGAAGGAGCTGTGCCAGGAATGGAATATGAGCTGTTCAGACATAATTTGCTCTGGAATTTGCCACTACCTTCGTTTTGTGAAGATGTGTTTCTCCACTAAATTTAAACATAGACTGGAGAAGTAGAGTCTTTTTATCAAAGGTCCAAACTCGAATTATTTTATCACAGTTGATCAATACTGGGATAGAAGATGTTAAAGCTCTTAAATGGATTAAGCTGTCTATCAGTACTCAACTTATTTGCAACTACCAAAACTTCTTGACTTTTACTGAAATTTTGTCTGTCCAGCCTGCAGTAAAAAAACACTTTCATTGCCACCCTCTTACATTCTTCCTCAGCCCCTCCCCCAGAACACTCTGTTCCGGCACATCAAAACAAGTTTCTAAATGATTATCAAAGGCCTTGACAGCTACATGTCTCACTACCCACATGCTTTTATATTTTATACATGCTATTTCAGCCAACCCATCATATTTATCAGCAGCGTCTGCTTTAGTAATTCATTCACCTGCTTCTTCTTCTCTTACACATGCACATCATTTGTTTTTACTCAATACCTTCCCTAAGTGTCTGTAAACTTTCTTTCTATAAAACCTTATGGGTTAGGAGTGATGAGATCTCAAACCTATGTCAGTAAAAGCAAATGATAAAATACAAATCTCTTGAGATTTCACTTTTTAAGAGCATCAATAGAGAAAATCAAGGACCGTATTGGTAAGGAAAAAATAAAAAAGAAAACCACATGACAATTCAGTATCATAGGTGTCATTGCTCTAAAGAATAAATATCCAGAAGTGTGGGAAAATGAAAATATATCTAAAGTTTTAACTTGTAAAAATAGAGAACAAAGTAACTTATCACCATTGTTATCCTGGTGATTTGGTACAGAAACTCAAAAAGCCACTTCAGAAGGTGCCAGAATTCCCTTAAAAATTATATTGTGAAACCATCTTCTCTCTTGTGATATCTTGAGTGCTAAAGAAAATGAAGGTATTAATATAATAGTAAAAGCCTTAAAATAAGACATGTTTTCAATATGCTTATCAGAATTGAGAAATGATTTTTATGTGTTAAAAGTAGAGCAAACCTATAGTTTATTGATTAAGAAGAATTCATCCTACCCTCTGCAGATTTAACTGTTGGTGAGACTATGTTTCCTTCACATTCTAAGTGTTTCAAAAAAATCCATGGCTGCTTCCTTTTATGCTTCTGTCTGTCTTCTGCAGCCTTCACAGAATTTTATTCAAAGGACAGAAAACTGAATGCTGCTCCTGATGGGCAGTCACTGAACTCAGAATCACACACTACTTCTGTGTCAGCATTATAAATGCACGGTACTTCTGAGCACTACCTACTTGTTCAATTTTTTCTTCCCATTATACTACATTTTCTCAAAAACTTAACCTTTTTCTAAATCTATTTGCTTTATCATCATTCTACCCAATGCAGAAAATACTGAATTGAATTCCAAAGTAGAATGGGAATTGCTTATGTTGACTGAGAAGGCAAAATCAGTGATTGTCTATTGGTGGAAGAAGAACATTACAGAAGTCAAACTAAGAACAGGTCAAGTGT
>WEKW01008664.1:26202-51252 GCA_013389905.1 Sula dactylatra
TACGTCTCATAACTTGATTTTAGAAAAGTTTTACATTGTCTTACAATGCATTGCCACAAGAGGCATTGATTAAAATAAGCTAATATAAGACAGTTTATAAAAATTGTTATAAAACATGTCCAAATATTTGATATGAGAGTGGAAGGCTGCAGCCAGGGACATTTCTCAGAGGTTTATCCTCTTACCTACTAGTAGAATTCGGTAATATCAGTATAGTTGGTATCGTAATACTGGTATAGTTGTAATGCTAGTACTTTGCCAAGTGTAGTGTATATAGCCCTAACTGCAAAAAGTTGTGAATATGAAAGATGAAAAGAGTGAATGGGTTTTATAGACATGTGCAGCTGTCTAAAAAATAAGGTCAGCTGAAGAAGAAATAATACAATTCCCTACACTTACAGAGCAAGACTAAATTGTCTAAACAAAGGTTTGAAACCAAAGGTTATAAGGAACTTTTGTAGAAAAAGATTTCAGTATTAAAACTGAAAATAAAGTCCATAAGTGCACTAAGACTGCACTGTTTGAGAAGGAAACTTCATCAGCATTTATAAATAGGAGCATTTTCTCTAATTAATATGAAATGAGATTCATAGTACTAAATGCAAATATTTATATTGTAGACATCTGTATCTGAGTAGTCATCTAGTATCCCTGTATACTTAATTCAGATAAATAGTCACTTTCAAGGTGTGATTCTTTTGAACTATTTTAGATATCAGTTATAAAGATTTAAACTCTCCTTAAAAGGCACACATTTCTCCCCATTTAGATGAATGATTTAAGTATAGCTGATCATGTCTTTAAGTTGGAGGGACTAACCTGATATTCTGTTGTCCCAAATTCATTTGTGTATGGACAAATCACTTAAATTTTTTACAGTCCTAAGTCTGTTTCAGATCTTCCTCACATCTGACTTACTGGATTCCTGATTTTTTTTCCATTGCATAGACTTGCTCCCAGAGTGGATGTCCTGAGAATATGTCTAGTCAGCTACTTTTGAATCAGCTCACAAAAAGCAGTCAAGATGAGCCCTTCTTATTTTTACCCAGATTCCTGGACCAAAGTTTATGTTCAGATTTTCTGTGGTGGATTACATAGTCATAAGTTAGCCATCAGGAATGAATTCCTCAAGAATTCCTTTAAAACTGTATGAAATTAATGGCGTAATTAAATATTCATACTCCAGAGTAACAATGAATCCATATCCACCTAGTACATTCAGCTAGTTAGAGATCTGAGATTCAATATTTCCCTGAAAATTTACTTCCAGAACTCAATTACTTTATAAAAAGTGAAGTAGCTTCAACAAGATAGATATTATGTGTCCTAAAATGTCATGTCATCTCCGGGTTAAAGCTTTCAAGGTTTGTGTATTCTTACTGTAATTAAGTTCTTACTGGTCTTGAATTTATTATCATAGAATCATAGAATTTCAATAATTGATTCTCATCAGCTCCTCAATCACATATGCTGCTAGGAAGTTGTCATCAATGCACTCCAGAAACCTGTTGGGTTGCTTGTGCCCTGGCTATGTTGCCCCTCCAGAAGATACGGTGGTTGTTCAAGTCCTTGATGAAGACTAGAATCATAGAAACATTGTAGAATATTTTGGGTTGGAAGGGACCTTTAAATGTCTTCTAGTCCAACCCCCCTGCAATGAGCAGGGACATCTTCAACTGGATCAGGCTGCTCAGAGCCCCATCCAACCTAACCTTGAATATTTCCAAGGATGGGGCATCTACCATCTCTCTGGGCAACCTGTTCCAGTATTTTACTGCTGACATTGTGAAAAATTTCTTCCTTATATCTAGTTTAAATCAACCTTCTTTTAGCTTAAAACCATTACCCCGTGTGCTATCACTACAGGCCCTAAAAGATCTGTGAACCTGATGCTTATTCCAGTTGCCTGAAGATCTCAGCTATTTCTTTTTCCTGATCATGTGGTCTGTGACAGACACTCACCACAACATCACTCATGTTGATCTTTGCACTAATCCTGCCTCATAACCTGTGAGCTGGCTCCTCATTTGTTTTTAGACAGAATTCCATGCATTTCCACTGTTTTCTCATGTAAAAGACAGCTCCCTCTCTTCACTACTCCAGGCTGTACTTCCGAGTCAGTATCTGTCCACTGCAGCACTCAGTCATGTGAGTGATCCCATTGTGTCTCTGTGATCCCAGTGAGATGATAACCCTGCAGCTGCACACAGTCCTCTAATTCTCCTCCTTCCTCTCTTTCTGCATGTTTTAGTGTGTTAGCACTTCAGAGAGGTACCATATAAAGCTCATTTCCCAGAGAAGGTATGAGAGTTTCCTCTGTTATGCTGTCCTATAGATACTTCCTTATATGGGCACATACAGTTAAGGTGAGACCCCTTCTTTTGTTGAATAGGACATCTCTCTTGTCCACATCACCCCATATCCTTTACTTGACACCTTGCTCCACCACTTCCTCGGTTGTTTTTGTGTCATCATCCTTTACCTGCCTTGTTCCTAGTTCAAAGTTTTCTCCTTAACAGCCTGCTCCCAGTGCTTTTCCCCTATTGAACAGGTGGATTCCATCTCTTCTGAGCAGTCCTCAGTTCTCAAAGACTTTCCTGTGATTATAAAAACAAATCTCTTTTCTTGACATCAGCTGTGAAAACAGTTGTTGACCCTCAGGATATGGCTCCTCCTCCTCAAGCCATTCACCTGCAGTATCAGGCTCAAGGGGAGAACTGCCCTTGATGCTTGCCCTTGGAGCCATTTAGCTTGATTTGATCCAGGTCTCCCTTGGTACTGTTGTTGGTGCCCACATGGAAAAGTAGCAGGGTGTAACAGTCCAAGGGCCAGACAAGTTTCAGCAGCCTTCCCACAGTGTCTGGGGTTTAAGTCTCTGGCAAGCAGCAAACTTCCTATACAGCAAGTCAGGTCTACAGATATGGGCCTCCATCTCCTGCAGCAGGGAATCTCCAACTACAGTCACTCACCATTTCTAGTGCTGTTGTGTAGCTCTAGCTCAGCTGGCTAAAATGCTTTGTTGGACATAGTTCTCAGTCCCTCATGTGCAACCAGGGCACTGGACCTCATCTGTAGACACAAATCTGCAGTTGATGCTTATTGTATTTTAGAGTAGGAAAAGAGATAGTGTTTTGTTCATAAATAATGATTTGCCTAACTTAAAAATCTCTCACCTCTTCAGATTTATGAAACAGTGTATCGCATGGGGTTGCAGCCTATGGCTTACACTTTTTGGTCCACTAATTTCCCTTTGGCCAGTTTAGACTCACCCTGTTTTGCCCTTGAGCATCTCATTCATAGATTTACATTTTTCTCAGCATGTAGATAAGTAATAAAGAAATTTAATATCAAGCTATATAACCACTAAATAACAGGATATTTAGACATTTCAGTGTTGAACCTTAGAACTTCCTGCTTGCATTTTTATGGTTTAATATGTAGTATTAATCAAACATGCTATTAAATTAATTTGCAATCGTCAGTGATATCATTTTCAATCAACTATATCTTCATACTTAGCATAAATTGCAGGGTTTAAGAAGCAGGCAGCTACAGAGATGACCTGTGTGGGAGGAGACTGTGAACTGCCAAATGACAGTTACATCCAGTTCCAGGCAGCTCTGAAACTGTTGTGAGCAGCCCATCATGCACTAAAACTTCAGACCATCAGAGAAGCACACAACACCCCTACTCTGACATATCTGAGAAATAAATTGAAAACTGCTGTAGGCTGAAGACACGCTGGAGGTGCTGCTGGAGAGACACTCAAGGAGGAGACATCTGAAACCAAAAGGGTCACATACATCCCTAAAGGGACTAACTCTGTGGATAACCATGTTGGGGCAAGGACATCCCTGAGGGACTGTGGTCACTGGCAACCTGTATCAGGGCAGAGACACCCCTGAGGGACCACAGCAGAGGAAAACCTGCAGTTGTAAAGATCAGCTGAAAGAAGCAACTGGCAGAAATCATTATGCACACAACCCCAACCTTCAATGACAGTCAACACCTCACTGAAGGAACTGGGACATAGTGAGTGTAACTCAGAGTGAAAATAAGAGAAGCTGAGACTAGGAAAGGAAAGGATAGGTGTTCAGCTTAATCTGAGTCTGAAGAAGAAGAAGGAAAAGGGGTTTATGCAATTATTTAATTGTTTATATTCTCCTTTTTCTCAGTAACCAAATCAGTGATCAGAAGCTTGTGTGAATCAGCAATAAATTAATTAGTAATTCCCCAAGTCAATAACTTTTTGCCTACAACAATATTACACACAAATCAAGATTTCACAGAACTCTGTCAGGGAACACCTCAGTGATTTTTGGAACATTGTGATGAAATAGTGATCTGTAAGCTTTTCCATAACAATTTTCATTCTTCTGATGCTCAGAGAAATGGAGGTCAGATTAATTCCAAGTCTTTCAAATCAAGAAAGCTCAAATAAATGTAACACCCCTTTCACCTTAAGCAGCTGTCCTTAAAAACTTGAAAAAAGTTATATTAAATCTCGGGGTGTTTACAATAATGTTCAGAATCAAATAGTTGAGGTTCTGTGTCCTGAAGTTCGTCCATGCTATGCAACTCAAATTCTTCTACTAGCTTTACTAGAAAAATAAATTTTCTGCATTGATTTGAGACAAATTGCAAGACAAAAATAGTTTGTTTCCCATTAGCTAATTGCTAGCTATAAAAAGACTTTTTGGAAGTACATGTGAAAAGTAAAAAGTCTTTTTGCTTTTTTTTTCCTTCTTTTTTTTTTTTTTTTTTTTATTCATTTATCAAAGATACAAAACAGATGATGCATTGACTTGCTCAAAAATAATTGTCGTGGTACTTACCAGAATGCAAAATTTCTAAATTCAATCCCAAGTACCCTCTCAGCTTACCTGTTTCTCAGATAACTCATTTTTGTCATTGTTTTACAGGTCATGAAGTGCATGGAAAAAAAAAAAAAAAAGGGACTTGGAAAATCTGTGTCCTCCATGTGATTGCGGAATTCCTGTTGCTTTATCTTCACTTATACGGTTTGAGCAGTTATCATTATATTAAAAAGATTTGCATCATCTATGCATATGCATCAGTTACATAAGTTGTAGCAGCAAAATATTAAGACAAATTCACCTTCTAAATATCTGGGAATACAAAAAAGGTAATTGCTCAAGCTATTACAAATAACTCCCAAGAAATGTTTAAATATGTATATTCTTTAGGGAAACAAGAGTGATAGTAATAACAAAATCAAACTATGCAACAACCTGTCATTTTTTCAAGAATAGTATGTCTGATAAGTAGATCCAAAATGAAACACTATATAGTCTGGTTTTGGATGGAAAAAAACAACTGTGACTGATGCCTGAAGTGTTGTGTCCCAACCTGAGAGGAGGAGGGAGAGCGACGAAGGTTCTAATGACCCCCTCAGACTAAATTAAGGTGTAATGACACCAAACAACCAACAAAACATTTTATTTCAAAGCAGAAGTAATTTGAACTTGAAAAGGAAACTCAAGCTTGAAAATAAGGAACAGTGTTGGCAGTGGGGGTTCTTATTAAGAATATTTGTAAAAGAAAAAGAAGAGGAAAATACAGGAGAGGAAGGAGAGAGAAGGGGCAGGACAAAAAGATAGGGAGATATTACCACCCTTGGATCCAGCGCCGATGATGACAGACGTGATGATCCTCAGACACTTACCAGTCTGTTGTAGTGCCTTTTATAGCCTAATCCCCGCCTTTGGTTATGCTTCCTGTCAGCTTATATGGTTCTTGTTCCAGAAGTTTCATGATCTGCGCAGGCACAATTGTGAGGGGTGGTTGTGAGGGGTCTTTTGGGAAGTCATAAGCCCCTTCCTCAAACAAACTTTGTATGACCTCAGCAAGTTGCTATGTGAGGCACAGCAGAATCTGAGACTGTGCAACCTCTGATGCACCCCCCATGATCTGTGTCCATCAATTTCCCACCTGCAGTTCCTTACATTCCACCTTACAACAATGTTTGAGACATTAACTCTTTCAGTCCCTCACAAAGAGTCTGTCTGATTTCTGTACTCCAGTTTTATGTATACAAGTTGTCATCAGTAAGCTTCACTGAACTGAAGCTGAACTACCATGTTATTATAAATATTGTCACAATCCTCAATGCCACTTGGAGTTATTTGTAAGGAAATTTTGACTCATAGGGACTTTCTGGAAATTTCAGTTGAATATTAGTTTTCAGAAGAAATAAAATTGTGATATATGTCAAATTAAAATACAATATCATTCAATAAAATATGCATGGGTTGGTTTGGTTTGGTTTGTTTTTTTCCATTATGCAATGAATCATTGTTAGTATCTTGATTAGGACTTAATTCAGGTGTGTTACATTCACCATTCTCTTTTAAGTCAAACTACATCTCTTTATGGAATATTATCATATACTGTGGAAACTCAGAAAGCATGTGGAATATCTGGAGATATATGAGACAGCAGAACCTTTTCACTCCTCAAGGAAATATAGTTAGACACATGAAAGTACTTATAGATTTATTATAATCCAGTTTTGTTCAGAAGATCATAGAGTATGCATACCAGCTGTTCTCAGACTGATGGTTGAAAAGAGGACATCCAGGAAGGCAGAGGAAGCCAAGCGGTCATGAAATACAACTTTTGGTAGAGGAATGAAAGAAACTCTCAAAAATCCTTTCAATATTTACATCTGCTCTACTTTCTTTCTCGTAGTCATATAAAGCATACAATATTTATTTTCAGCCAGCTGCAACAAAGTATGAGTGGGTTAAAAAATGATGGCTGTAATTGAGTGTTCATGGGAGAAAGATTAGTAAGGTCCGTTTCCTCTTTCTCACCTCTTCCATTTCTGTACGAATTAAGCTGAGCTGAGGAGCAAGAGATATTCTTGTAGACACACAAGTAATGTAGGCAAATCTATAATAAACCTTCGAAAGGAGGCTTGAACAATTCAGCTAATGCCAAACATCTCTTGGTTCACCATTGCACATCTGAAGAGTTCCACTTTGGGTGGGAGAGTTTATTCATCCAGAGGACTACTGTAAGTGGACGACTGGAGTAATTGATGGTAGCAAAAAGAAATGTTTGCTTTTTTTCCTATTGCTAGGGACTTCTCTCAATATCCACATTTCAAATGGGATACAGGGTGACCTTGCAATGTCATCAGCCAGTTCTCTCAGTACCTTTGCCTGTCAGGTCCATGTATCAGAAAAATATCTCCACAGAGCATAGCTTCTTACACAATTAGAATTAGTCTAGAAAAGAATATTAACATTTTAACAAGCAGAATAACAATAAGAATCACAGCCAAGACTAGAAATATTGGTTTCTTTCCTCTTTATTGTGTTTCCTCAATGTCAGCAAGAATCACATCATAGTATTTCTATGGCTAATTCGATGTCTGTGGTCATCACTTTTTTGCTTTTTCTTTGAGAACTACATATAAAAATCAATCCATGTCATATTTGATTCTCTTCTCTCTGCTAAGGTACTGTGAATTGCTAGAGAAAAAAAAATACAAGTAGAAACAGACAACTCAGTATTTTAACATCATCTGAATTTCTCATAATGTAATTAGTTTTTCTTTAATCTCTGTTTTATTTTCTGTTGCAATAGCTTCAACTTCATTCAGTCTATCTCCAGAATAATCAGAATGTTAGGATTCCAAGGTCAATTGATTCGTTTTTTAGTAAAAGTAAATAACTGCATTTTATGTATGGAAAACACATAATTTGCTTTGAGAAAAAATCCGTAATGCACATCTCATATCAGAGATCTACTACAAATGCTGATGCTCAAAGATAATAATTTATATCCTCACTTTCATGTCTATGTATTGAAGTTGGAATGCATGCAAACCCATGTGTTGAAAAGGATCTTCGCTTTTATAAAGTAGACGTAGCACCTCCTATTCTCAACATTCCCAGCTCATTATCTAATACGTTCCTTAGGAATAACCTTCCTTCCCACAGAAGTTAGCTAAGCATCATCTAACCAGAGAAATTTTTAAACCCTCTCTACTATAAAAGTATAGCTTTCTTGCTTAACTAATGTATTTTGTATAGGAAAGAATACTTTTATCACTAAAACACAGTACACCAGTTACATCTTTAGCGAACGACCAGACAGTTCAAGAATGTGATTATAGTCCATGCATTACTGTTAATTGCCTGGCTGGCTAGAAAGTATAAATAGCTAAAGCATCTAATAATCATGACCTAATAAGGTGTGAAGGTTTTTTGTATCACAATCAGATATTTATAGCCAAGTTTACTTCAGCTTCAGCAGTAGAATTCTCATTCAAAGTATTTTCAACAAAAGCCCTTCTACTATTAAGTTTAATGCAGAACATTTTTGGTTACCATGTCCCTTACAGCTATCCCACTAGCAGTGATAATTCTAAGACCCTTAGAGTGAGGGGTTTTCTTTACCTGTCATAAACAGGTGAAGGAATTCTAGACAGAAAGGGGATGAACTACAAGCAACAATGTCCTCCCAGTACTTACAAAGGCAGGTGAGCATCTGGTTTTTTTAATGTGCAGTATATTTTATTTCTCTGAAATTTTTCTTTGTCACTCTGCAACACACTTAACTCTGCAACACACTTAACTCTGATTATACAAATAAAAGAACTGTAAAGTTGAAATTTCTTTTCTCATTATCCCATTCAAAATGTTCAGTAGATTTCCAAACATCTACAAGGTCTGAAACATAAGCATCTTAAAAGTGACATTGTTTAAATCATAATAAACATTTCCAGGAGAAAAAAGAGATAAAATCTACATAAAATTCTTAAATATTTTATGACTACCAACCTCAGTGTAAACCTAGTAAATTTTTCTGGTAATGTGCTATGTCCTTTCTTCTTTTTTGACAAAATTTTTTATATATGAATGTGACTTTAAAGTTAAAATGTACAAGTTTAAATAGACGGGTTCTTGCCTCAGCCACAACTGCAGTAGTTCTCTTGCTTTCATTAGCTGACTGATATATTTACCAGCATTTAAGGTTATAATTTTATGGATATATATTTATACAAGCTAAATGTGAAATAACTTTTGTTCATTGATCCATGGACACCAGATTTAACAGATTATCTTTTTCTCTCCATTGTCAGCTCTCACTCTTTTTATTCAGAAATTGTATTGCAGGCTGCAGAAGTTTCATGTGTGTTCTAATATGGCAGAAGGAAATAATCAATGAAGAAGCAAGTATATAGAGTACAATTAGGAGGCCAGTAGGTTTGATGTGTTGCCAGGTCCTTGTTTTATTTTGTTTTGTTTTTCTGGAATGAAAATTCAAGGAAAACCTAAAAATCAGTTTCTGTGACAAAATTCTTTAGTCTCTGCCCTTTTTTGGACAAATGGACAATCTCTCATGTCTCTCTTCCATTAAGCACTATCAAAGGGTCAGTGCTCCTTTATCTCCGACAAACTGGATTTGTTGTCAGTAGTGGATATGTCTCCAGATTATTTGGAGTCTACTTTTTCATAAATCTACTTATCTTTGCCTTGTGATAATAACATATAACATAGAACATACAAATATTCAGAGGCTTTGGAGAACAAGCACTTTTGAGTGTTACAAATTCACCAGCGTTGTGTCTATAGAGAGGTTTTGAATCTCCAGCTTAATGCTGTAGCAAGTGCTGAACACATACTGCTGTGTTATTATACCTCATGAGAGGTTGCTACTGCTGCTGCTATCACTAGCAGATGAACTGGAGGATGAAAGGAAGAGGCAAAACAGAAAGAAGCAGAGTGGTGGCAGCAGGTGCTGCAATTTTCCATCAGTTTTCATCGGCAGTAACAGCCACATCCCAGATGTTGTGGGGAATCTGGCACTTGCTGCTTAGGCAGCTGTCCTCTATTTTCTCAGGACAGGAAAGAAATTAGGCTGTACAGAAAGGTCTGCTGAAAAACTGAAGAAATCACTAATACCATTTATAACTCCATTTGCCAGAAAACTATACATTTCTAAGTCCAAAAAAACCAGCAGGAGGCAGAAACAGCTTGTGTCACCTGAATTACTTCAGATACGAAAATCCACTGCAACAGAGTAATGGATCAGCCCCAAATCACAGAAGTCTGTGATAGAAATGGTGGCAGATCTCAACTCTTATATGGTCTAATGCTTGTACTTTGACTGCATGCTTTTTTCTTCTTCATGGCCTGTGAAGTGACTACTATGTCTCCATTATGAAACTATATATATAAATAAAAAGCACAAAGTAGTGACAGTATGTTTTCTGACTGAAAGAAAAAATAAATACCCACAAAAACTCTACTTCATCTTTAGAATAATTCTTGGTATGGTCGTGTTCCTTAAGAACTTTCTAAATAATAAAAAATGTTTGAAAGTAATAAAAGTTTATATTAAAAATCTGAAAATGTGTTAATTTTAGTAGAATGGATAATGAGGTGACAGATACCTCGTACAGGAACAAATTACCAAGGATCACAAAAGTCACAAAAAAAACTAGTACAAATGGCCAAAAGAGATTTCAAGGAAACGCTGTATTCCTGCAACAAACTGTGTAGCAGAGCATTGCAAGCTATACTGCCAAACTCAGTATAAAAGGTAAGTTAATAGTCTAAATTTCAGCAAACATAAAGATATCAGTATTGCAACAATGTGAAAGTGTTCTCATATATACCTAAAAGCCTGATATGATTTAGACTTTGTTTCTGTATTCTAAAGGTGTTAAATATATGTCAGTAAAAAAAAAAGTAAAAAAAAAGTGTTCATTACCTAAAGACTGTACCTTTTAATTCAGCTCTGTTCAGCTAAGTGGAATTCATTACATATACACATATGAAATACATACTGGCAGAATGAAAAATAATTACAATGCTAAAGATTTACAAACATTTATTTGCATGTTATTAATGATGTAGCAATAGAAAAATAGATGTGTAATTTTTAAAAGATCACAAAAAATTTTGCCAGTTGAAATGTTTCAAAATAAGGATAGACATTAGTTGAAAATAACATTTGGAGAAATTATGAATCCATCAAAATTTTGTTCTGAATCAGTAAAAATTTGCTTAACAGAATTCCTGTTATATAGCAAGCAGCCATAAAATTGAAAGAACCTTTGCATCCAGCACAGAACATCAAATGTTGATACTACAACAGCAGAAGAAAAGGCAAATTGAAGTGCTTTTATCTCAGACATGAACAGCAGTTGCCATAACACAGAAATGAAAGTAACTCTACAAAGTTTGCAAGGGGATCTGTCAATTGGTAAGATCTGGAAATGCCAATTTGACTGAAAAATCAAGTGGTGAAATTTTTCCAATTTTCTGGGCCAATCACATACTGGATTTAATCCTACATATGTTTAGTACATAGTGTATCATTCAAAAATTCTCTTCAAATCTATTTTTATCAGAAGCAGACTAGCATTTCTGATATTTTTAAACATTCTTCCTAAAAACGGTTCTAATTTAAAAGCTAGTGTAAACAAAGAAGGCTTCAGAATAAGAACAAAAAAATGTCTCACAACCTTTCTTGTAAGCAAGAATATTAAAAGAAAACACAATCAGATGTAGGGATTTGCTGAACTCTATAAAACTTAAGTCTTTATTTATTTCTTAGTAGCAATATTTTCCCAACAATTTAGCCTATTTGTTTTAAAATTCTCTGCTTTGTGACTGCATCTGAAATACTAGCTTCCTTTGAAATCTTCAGGAGATTGACCTGCAAAGAAATATGTGACACATCTATGTTACAGTTTTAAATAAAATGAACAGAACCACAGAGAATGCACTGAAATCCTGCCTTAAATTTTGATGCACTTACATTGATTTGGTATTTAGTTTTCTGGTTTCTGGCAAACCATTATGCACATTTTATCATTGCTGAAACCTGAATAGAATTTTCAAACTGGTCTTTGTATCTCATTATATGTCCTATGATCTTGCCTCAAGAAACCATGTTCTAAGGAAAGCAGATAAATTAGCATCCAAATAAAAGGAAAGGTTTTGAACATATGACAGTTAAATAAGAAATATGCAAAAGAATCCATGTTTTAAAAGTTTTGATGAGGGTAAAGATCTGAGTTATATTGTAGCAAAGGTAGAGATTAAAATTAATCAAATTGCTTTCACTCTAAAATATTTTAGTTTAGTTTAGTTTTGTTTTATTTCTTTTGTTGTTTTGTTTTATTTTATTTTGATTTTTATTTAACAGTTTGACACTTTTTTTCAGGTTGGTGAAAGGGGAAAAATCCATAAACCAACAAATATAACTGTCACTAAGCATATTTAAAAAAAATATCCCATGTGTTCCTTTTCTTTTACATTTTAGTTGCAACTTTCTTAAAACCATAGAAGGAGAATGAATTAAGATGAAGAATGAGGACAACCTCACACTACTGGACATTGGAAAATTTCAGCTTTTAAGAAATATGTGTCAAGTTGCAGTGATATGAACAATAATTTGTTCATGACAGGTAAATTTTGGCCCTGCAGAATAAAATAAGAAGAGTGCTATCAATAAAATAAAACAATGTCATCTCTTTATTTGGTATGGCAAGTTGAGGAAATGGCAATTAACTCACACTGATGTGGTACTTTTTACTTTTTATGTAAAACAAATTACAGTTTTCCTTTATGTTGTATCTTGCAGCTTAATGCATTTGCTACCTGTAGGAATGAAAGCAGAAGAAAAGCAAAATAAAAAGTGCTTCTGCATACATCCTTCATGTCATTTCACAGGAATTACTCAATGTATTAGTAGTAGTATCATTCAAAGTGATGCAAAGATCAAAGAATCAAACTGAGGAGGAATAAATGGTGTTGTCATCACATACGCTTTCCTAAAATTCAAAACATTCAGCAATAAATCAGTGCTAACTATAGCTGATTTAACTGTTTCTTTCCTGGATGTTGCTCATTAACTTGTGTTGAAGTTTTGAATTCCTTAGATAGAGACAAATGAAATAGCTTCTAATTCCCTCAAGAAACACCCAGGTTGCAAGGAAAAATCTTCAAGAATTCTAAAAGAAATATCATAGTCTTCTGCTATCTAAGAGAATTCCTTGAAGTCCTGCACATCAATATTTTAAAAATAGAGGAGATATTTCTAAAAACTTGATTTGTAATGCTCTATCTCAGCTACAAGGAAAAATAAAATTTACTAATCAACTTAGAACTCAAGCAAAATAATATTCACTGACCATTTTCTTAATTAGATTGAGCTCAGCAGATCTAACCTAAAGCTGAATTCAATACAATATGTTACTAAGGAAGTGTCAGGCTAAATTCCTTGAAAGTGACTGAGAATTTACAAGAGCTACTGAGTCATAAGATTCCTGCCAATGTATCTTACAGACCTGTAGTAATAATAGTTAGATTTTGAATAGAGAAATATTTTCAGATAACTTTATTTACAAGTGACAAAAAGAATTGTTCAATCCGTAGGGAGCAAGAGAAGGTGACACAGCAGGCAGAGGAACTGCAGACACAGACAGAAAGTTCAGAGCATAACAAGGGCAGAGAATTCACAGGCAAGTGTGGGTGATGGCTATAAATATTGCATGAGGGTCAGAGGAGATGACTACCTGAGATATTAACATCCTATTAGTATCCTCAATGTCAGAGGTATTCATCAATGTGGCTGTGCATTGCTGTTGCTTTTGTTAATAGCGTTAGTCATCTGTCAGCTGCTATGCCATGTGAGATTCAGAAGTGACCATAGTGCCCCTAGTTTATTTCTTATCAGTCTGAATATTTTCTGGCATATCAAGTCAATCTTTGCAATCCCTCAACATGCTGCTGAAAAGTTCTCCTTCCTTTTAATTTTTTTCACCTGAAATTTTATTATGGATTTGTCTTAAGAAATAATTTTACTTGACCATATGGCTTATACTACAGAATTATTAGGTAAAACAACAATGAGTTATGGGTAGAATTGTATTCAGTTTATGACATAGATTAATTTTATCCTATTAGAACAAAAGACATCACAGTACATAAACAAGAAGCTCAAATTTAATGAGATATAACAGACTGAGAAAGGATGAATGAAAATGTCTTGGCAGTTAAGATTTCAGGTGTATACTTATAACTCCTAGACCAGTCACTTCCTTCACCAGCTGTCTGGCCTTGAATTGTGTCATAGAACATCTAGTATAAAATGTTATGCACTAACTTGTCCTTAAGAATGGTATTTCAACTCAGGCTAATCCCTGCAATACAAAACAATGTACTTTCCATGAAAGCAGGACAAATTTCCAATGTTACTATATTATCTTCACTGGAACATGTGATCTTTTAGTTTCTGGAAATTATATTTAGCTGAGCAGATATAGGTATTGTCACATCCCAATCTCAGAGGGAGGAGAGCAACCGAGGTTTTAATGATCCCCTTGGACTGAATTAAGGTGAAATGACACCAAACGATCAATCAAACATTTTATTTTTATTCTAACACAGAAAGTTACTTAAACTTGGAAAAGCAATTCAAACTTAAAAACATGGAAAAGCGTTAGCAGTGTGGATTCTTATTAAGAATATTCATAAAAGAAGAAGAGAAAAGAAAGGAGAGAGAGGGAGAGAGAGGGAGAGAGAGAGAGAGATCACCGGTCTAGGTTCCAGTGTTGGTCCAGCCAACGGGGAGTGGGTGTCTGGTCAGTAGGAGCGCTCATCCAAAAAAGAGGAAGTAGAAGAAGAAGAAAGGGCCCAAATGGCACTTGCCTTCCCCTTTTATATCCATCAGTCACTATACTTCCCCCTGCATTTTTGTTTGCATCTTGTGAGTGTTTGAGACATTCCTTATCAAGTATTGTCTCCTGCCAATTGGTTATCTATCCTCGCTTGCTATGTAAATTAGCACACATGCTCCTTACAGGAGGTGGGGAGCAAGTCTTTTCAGCCCTGAATTGAGTCGGTGGTCGCTATCTTCCCCTGCCACCTTTACCTTTCACGTAGTTAGTGCAGTTTTAGCACTTCATCACCCTGCTGAGGCAGGAGGTTCCCCTTATCAGTCTCTCTGTTCTTCTTCAAGGATGTAGTCATGAAACAAATGCTTCAGCTTCTTTCTTCTGACTGATAAATTGTCCTTGGTGTTAGACTGCTTGTTCTTTCAGTTGGACTCCTTCAGCTATACACAAGGAATTTTTTGAGCTAGTTGTCTAGACTTCTTTTAAAAGCAGTGGAAAGATCTAGTCATGTTTAGTTCATGAATCCTCTCATCTCAAGGTAAGATTATAAAATAGAACAGATGAAAGTGTCTGGTTTTCCCACTGATTATTAAGGAAGACTAATTCTATCTGCAGACATCTGAAGTTAGGTAAGATAAATCATATTTAGTTTCCTACAAAGGACTGAGTCATGCTTTCCTGATTTTATGATGCCATTACAAAAAGCTGCCTGTTTTTTCTTCTATTCTGCCCAATATTTGCTGCAGTGGTATTACACCTAGCACCTAGAGGATTAACTGTTGTATATTAGAGTAGTCACCTGACATGCAGGTGTTCATTTTTGAAGCTCATTTTCTTGCAAATTCTGACCAAGAATCAATTTGAACATGCCTCTTTCAAACCAGGATAATCCTGAAAGCACTGGAATGTGCCTTTCAGAGAGTTTTATTGGTGGTTGGATAATTAATAAAATATTCATTTAGCTAACAGAGGTAAAAAAAATTATACCAGAGAAAATTAAAGTGGAAAAAAACTAAACCAAAAAAGCATCGTGGGTTATCCCAGAGATTAAGGAATTCCTCAAAGAATTTGAAGACAATGGCTCAAACTTAATCTCAACAATTTGTAGTTCATCACAGAGATATGTCACTGAGAACAGTTCCAAGAGGACAGAATGGGACCTCAGAATCCAATACTTTGCATGGAAGGACAGATGGCATAGTAAAAAAGTTTAAATCCTTTGTTTAAGTCACTCAGGAAAAATCTGAACAGTGACTTCCTAATTTGAAAACAAATTGAGTGTCCCATCTTCAGTGTCATTGGCTGCCCTGAGTGTAGGTTAAAAATTATGGTTTTGCCAAAATTTCCATCATTTTAAAAGTTCATGTACAATTTTCTGCAAGGCTAGGATTTCAAATAATACCCAGTTTCCAACATAAGAACACTAACTGGAAAATTTTACAACTACTTCTAGGAATAGAAGAATCTTTTTTGAAAAGGGTAAATCAGCTATAGTAATTTTGCATGTGGATTAATGCATGGAACAAGGAACATTAATATGTTTCCTTTCATCCTTTATGAACTTCACCTTTCTTCATCGTAAGTTGTCTGGCTTCAGTCATTAATAAAATGACCTCTTTAAGACAGATTTGTTACCACATAGGTGGTTCACATGGAGATTAAAACTGGCCATCATATTTTCTAATTTTTTATTTCATCCAGTGTTCACATACTCATATATAACACCTAACTACTGAAAAAGACAGAACAAAATGATACAAAGCTAACTGCAACATTAACATTATTTAAAATGCTTGTGTTGCATTCAACATTGTTCTGAATATTGAATTTCTTCTAGCTGTTCTATTACAGCCAGCTCAGACAAATGATCTGGCAGCACATGATGGTGTTAGTGTAATCAGGCACTTAACAACACTGACATCAGATACTGGCATCCTTTGTTTAGAAACAGCATTTGATCCAGATGAAATAGCTGTACTTGCAGATTTAGTGCAGTAATGCAAAAAATTATGGATCTTAGATTGTACCTGGAAATCAGATGTCCTCCAAGAAAAGCTAAAAACTAAACATCTCATACCTTGTATAGGATGATTTTGGTACCACTGATGAGAAAACAGTTGTCTTGCCTATCTTAACTTCTAATTACATACTGGAAAATATTTGATGCTCCAGTGCAGGGGTTTTTTTAGTTGGTTGGTTGGTTGGCATTTTTGTTATTATTATTGTTTACCTCAGCTGTATCACTTGTACTATTAAAGCTAACAAAGAAATTAGGAATTAATTTATTATCATACTAATGTAATTGTCTGGGACTTATCACAGGATAAAGATGGTATACAGTAATACAGCACTCAACATTTTTCTTCATGTTGTCTTGTTAAGAGTTTATATTCAGAAAAGGTAGAACAAAAATTACTTGCTTTGACTTTAGAAGTAAGAAATGTTAGACAGAACCACAATACTCATTATGAACAGAACATTTTAAGTTTTGTTTTGTATTTGTTCTTTTATTTATGCTTTCTGTGTAGCAGTACAAACACTCATGCACATAGGGAACAAGCTAACATTGTATGAACAAACATAGATATGACATTTTCTGCTTTTTCAATGTTTTTGAAATGAAATAAATTTTAATACATGATTTTTTCATGTAACTTTTCAGGATACTGTTTTAGGTCAATTTCTTTTGTTTGTAAAGCACTTTTCAACAATTTTAAGAACCCACAACTTCAGTAATTCCTCCCTTCTGTTCTTAATATTCAGCAATTTTACTCGAACAAATTGGTGCCCAGTGAACTACTTACATCAGCAGTGAGTAGGAATAGAGATATCCTAGAAAGTGTGGTTGTCACTGGGATGTCTTCTGGATATAAATAAGTGGAAGTAGCTGCCTGTCCACATTGTTCTTTCTTCATCAGATATCTTGTTCTGTCACAGGTCATGCTGCCTGCTCCTTTGCTTCCCACTCAGTATGTGATAATTCCTGGGTCAGTTAGACATAGTCCTAGTTTTCGAAAGATTGAATATTACTTGCCTCAGCATATTCCTAGTCTTAGAAAGACTGTAAACTAGTATTATTAGAGCATGCTACAAAAATTCTCCTGAACGATTCAAAAAACAGCATGAAGATGGCAAATTTCAACAGTTTATGCTTCATCAAAATCTGAGTACAATCTCTTGCAACAAAGGAAAGGGACTTTATGCAAGTTTTGCCTTAGCTGAATGTAAGGAATTTGCTACAAAAAGACCCAACAGGTTCTTAAGCAGTCTCAGACAATATCACAAAAATATTTTATGATGTCTGTGTTCTCCAAAATATATTATGGCAATATAAGTTCATGGGTTAGTACCAGTTGTACCTATTCAGAAAAAATAACTTATCAAAAAAGTGTTAATTTTCCATGTAAGAGTACTTCCATGAGTACAACCCTGTGGGATGTCACCTGTCAGGGAGAACACAGCCCTCCCTGATCCCAAACCAAGGGAGCCTGCACTGTGCCCTGGCACCTTGGAGGCAATTAATTTCCACATTTTCAGTTACCTACTTTTGGATAGGATTCTTCCCAACATTAATCTAGAGCTGAATCTCATGATTTGTGCCTAAAGTAGGAGATGGAATGGGACAACTTTTCAGAGAGCAGGCAGTGTGGGTCTGTGTTAAACACCTTATATTACTATATTGCCAGGACAATTGCACTTAAACGGACCTTATGCTCTTCTGGCTGAGATCCTAAAAAATATTTTGGAAAGTGAACTATTTGCCATTTTAAAGACAGAAAGTAGTAAATGCATATCCTTTGTAGGATGGCTCAAATAATTTTATTACATTTGTTTATTTCAAATGCTCAGGATTTTACAATTATTTTCATTTTTGGGAGTTTTTTCTACTCTTAGTTCCTCAAGTTATGTGAGTATCTAAGAACATAAATACTGTATTATTCAAGCGGCACTTCACCTATTTTTTTTTTAAAAAAAAATAACCCTAAACTATTTAACAACAGAAACATATGATAAAATATGTAAAGCACAGTGAAATTAAAATCTTGTCGCTATAGTCCTCCTCAAGCAATTTTGTTACTATTTATCAATATGACTGTATGCAGCTGTTATGTTTACATTACCTTCAACTTGGACCAGGCTGTAGACAAAAAGCCCATATCCCAAAAAACTTATGTGAAGATAGGGTGAATGGCTAGAAATAAAAAAGTAAATTAAATTATATTTCTATNAAATAACACAAAAATTGAGCAAAGGTAGTTTTGCTGAATAAAGCAGTTTAGCTGTAGATCATAGGCTGCATCAGAATTTTTCAAAATTCTACAGAACTATATTAGAAGTTATATATAAGGCAGAGGTAGTGTTCGTGCTGAATGAATGATTGTGCACTACATTATGGCAGTAAAGCTAGCACTTCCTTTTCAAATACATTGTCCTTAATGCTAACACACCTTGAAAAGGCTTACACTACTGTAAAACAGAAATCAGATCATCCATAGAAAAAAACTCTGGGATTAGCTTCAATTATTTTTAAAATAAGTGTGTGCTTATAATTGTTAAAATTCTATAATGAAAAGCAATTAAAAATATCTGTTACCAGTTTTAGGACAGGAAGAGATACACAGATTTTAAATACTCAGGAGAGAGCCTCTACTTCTGCAGTTCTTAGATGCCAAGAGCTTATAATGTCATGGAATAATAGTTCATTGTAGTCCATTTCAAAGGCACCTGAGTTAGCTTTGAATGAGGTAATTTGGGTAAAAAAAGTATCACAGTTATAGCAGTATGATATTCCATCCAGGATAAGAAAACCCTAATTTAAATTAATTCTGTAGCCATACATAAAAAAGGAACATATTTTCTAGGTGTATAATGACAATTTTTAGACAGAAATAAAGAACAACAATATGGAATTGAGATATAATGTTTTATTTAAAAAGGCATTTTAAAGAAACACTGTTTCCCACAGCATATCTTTTTTTTCCAAAAGAATACAATTCAGCTTCTCTCCAATACAAATTTCTGTTATTTTATGCTTCATTGTTGTTGGGGTTTTTTTTTTTTTGTTTGTTTGGTTGTTTTTTTTAAATTTAAAATGGTAATTATGAAAAGCTCCCAGGATAATATTAGCTTTTCAGCCTACTAAATAAAATTTACCTGCATGTGAGAGAGTTTTACTGGTTTTGTCTATTTATGTTTCAGGTATGTAAAACACCAGTGCATGAAACTATCTTTTAAGTCTTCAATCAAATCACATCAAGATAAAGTGCAAGCAGAAGTAACTAGAACATCCGAAATAGACAACAGAGGCTTGACCATTTAGAAAGAGAAAATCACCCCCATTGCCCCCAAGAAAACTTAATGAAAAGTTGAGATTTCTTCAATTATCTTTTTAGGGTTCTGTGAAGCCCTAAACGCATATCTATTAAGTGCCAGTGATGGGTTGACCTTGGCTGGCCACCAGGTGTCCACCAAGCCACTCTTTCACGCTCCCTTCTCCGCAGGCTATAGGGAGAACATAAAATAGAAAAGCTCATAAGTCAGTTAAAAATGGCAAGATCACTCACTAATTACTGTCATGGGCAAAACAGACTTGACTTGGGGAATTAATTTAATTTATTGCCAATTAATAACAGAGTAAGATAGCAAGAAATAAAAACAAAACTAGAAGCACCTTCTTCCAATCTCCTTTCTTCCTAGGCTCAGTTTCACTCTGAACTATCCTACCTTCTCCCCACCACGAGTGGCACAGGGGTATGGGGAATGGGGGTTGCAGTCAGTTCATAACACTTTGTCTCTGCTGCTCCTTCCTCTTCATGCTCTTCTCCTGCTCCAGTGTGGGGTCCCACCCATGGGAGACAATCCTTCACAACCTTTTCCAGTGTGGGTCCTTCCCATAGGCTGCAGTTCTTCAAGTACTTGGTGTCTGCAGGGCTGTTTCTTACTTCTCTCTACCAACTGCCCCACAGCATTTTATACCCTTTCTGAAGTATGTTACCACAGAAGTGAAACCAACGTCACTGATGAGCTCAGCTTTGGGCAGCAGGGTGTCTGTTTTAGAGCTGGCTGAAACTGACTCTGCCCAACATGGGGGTAGCTTCTTGTGTCTTCTCTTCAGCCCTATGCTACTAAAACCTTGCCGTATGAATCCAATACAGCACATTAAGGTAGTGTAAGATGACTGAGATGTCCATGAGTATGCTGTAGACAGAAGTTAGTGGAAAGAAACATAAGAGTTGTTCAAAGCCTAAGAGTCTCTCTCTGCCATACCCAGGTTAATCATCTTGCAGTAATTTAATAATAACAGTCAGGTAGCTAACAGAAGTAATTTTCGATACATGACTTCTTTTAAAAGATCTTTACAAGTACAATGTGCCATAGTATGATACTTCAGACTCACTGTTCCGTGGATACAAGATTATAAATTAAATATCTCATTTACTTCTGAAATCTCATCAGATTAACAATATAACAAAACTTGTATTACACGTCTTTAACCTCAGTGATGATTTATTTATAGTATACTTTCTTGGGTTTATTATGCAGCAATTAATACAGCGAATTATCTAGAATGAAATATTGTTTCACTATTTTCATGGTTTTAGCTGTGATAGTTAATTTTCTTCACTGTAGCTAGTATAGTGCTGTGTTTTAGACTTAGTATGAAAATAATGTGATAACACACTGATGTTTTTGTTGTTGCTAGGTAGTGCTTACACTGGTCAAGGAATTTTCCAGGTTCCCATGCTCTGCCAGGTGCAAAAGAAGCCCAGAGGGGGCACATCCAAGAAAGCTGATCCGAATTGGCCAAAGGGATATTTCATATCATGTGACATCATGCCCAGTATATTAACTGGGGGGAGTTGGCCAGGGGAAGCAGCGATCGCGGCTCGAGGACTGACAGTGTTGGTCAGTGGGTGGTGAGTGGTCGTAGCACTTGTGTTTTTTTTTTTTTTTTTCTTTTCCCTCTTTTCCCTAGGTTTCGTTCCTCTCTCTTGTTATTTCTTTTTATTATCATGATCATTATTATTATCATTTCCATTACTACTCTTACTATTTTATTTTAATTATTAAACTGTTCTTATCTCAACCCATGAGTTTTCTTGCTTTTGCTCCTCTGATTCTCTCCCCCATCCCACTCGGGTCAGGGGGAGTGAGCAAGCGGCTGTGTAGTTGCTAACTGGGGCTAAACCACAACAACTATCCTTTAACTTTTGTTAAGAATATTAAGAAAGAATACTTCTTATATTTTCCTTTAGCATTATCAGCTGCAAAAGAGGGCAAACTGTCAAAAGTTTACTTCAATTAATTTTGTACACTTTTGTTTTCTTGAAATATTTATTGCAGACAATAGAAGAGTCCTTTATATATGTGTAGTAATTTAAAGCTATCAGAAACACATAGATTTTCGCAGTCCAAGATATCATAGAATAGAATCATAGAATCATTGAGGCTGGAAAAGACCACTAGGATCATCAAGTCCAACCATAAATCCAACACTACCTTGTGTCCTAAACCATGTCCTGAACTGCCACATTTACATGTTTTTTGAACACCTACGGGGATGGTGACTTCACCGCAGCTCTGAGCAGCGTGTTCCAACGCCTGACCACTCCTTCAGTAAAGAAATCTTTCCTAATATCCAATCTAAACCTCCCCTGATGCAACTTGGGATTATTTCCTCTCATCCTATCACCAGTAACTTGGGAGAAGAGACCAACACCCACCTCACTACAACCTCCTTTCAGGTAGCTGTAGAAAGCGATAAGGTCTCCGCTCAGCCTCCTCTTCTCCAGACTAAACAGCCCCACTTCCCTCAGCCACTCCTCAGAAGACTTGTTCTCCAGACCCTTCACCAGCTTTGTTGCCCTTCTCTGGACATGCTTCAGCCCCTTAATGTCCTTCTTGTACTGAGGGGCCCAAAACTGAACACAATATTCAAGGTGCAGCCTCACCAGTGCCAAGTACAGGGGTACGATCCCTTCCCTACTCCTGCTGGCCACACTGTTTCTGATACAAGCCAGGATAATGTTGGCCTTCTTGGCCACCAGGGCACACTGCTCTTACTATACAATATATGTAACTATAATTATATATAACTATGAGTTATTATAAAGGAAGCATGCCACTTTCAATCAAGTCTTATCTGTTTCTCAGCTGGAAGAGAACTGGCACAATGTCAGCATTTGAAAAGAGTTTCTTCCTTCAGGATGCATCACTGTAGTTTTGGGAGAACAGTCCCAGTACATCTTCCCTGCTTTCATTGCAAGCTATAAAAATAAGAAGACCATTTTGGTGACTCAGTCCTGTTCCTATGCTAAAATGTACTGGCTCTTCACCAAGACTCCCAAAGTAAGGAAAGCAGACTTTAAGACTCTGTTTAAAGCCAATTAAAGTCATGTCCTGGCATTTAACAAATGGTAGGCTTATTTTACCTTATAAATACATGAGATCTTTAATATAACTATTAATTTAGTTTTACTACAATCAAATAGAATTTAATGTATGTTGCACACATTAATAACACTTGGAGTTAGTTGTTTTTTTCTTCTACCTTTTGGGATAGTGCTTGGTGGACGAGAGAAAAGCAACACTGGTAATCCAGTTATTACTTGAGGAATTTATACTGCACTGTGACTAAGCTTCAGCATCACTCACTGAATTCTATTGGCAGATCAAGGCTGAATCTGTTCATTGACCTTGAAATTAAAGAAATCATGGGTGTTAAATTGTGGTTTACTTTGAAATACATTGCATCGCTTCTTTTCCTTGCTATGTGATATTCCTTTAGCACAAGAATTATAAGTAGCTCAGAAATTATGAATCAGGTATTA
Source organism: Sula dactylatra (assembly GCA_013389905.1). Lineage (NCBI taxonomy): Eukaryota > Metazoa > Chordata > Aves > Suliformes > Sulidae > Sula > Sula dactylatra. Next base: position 49,699 of record WEKW01008664.1, read on the forward strand.
ACTAGTGTAAAATTGCGTAGCAGCCTCAACAAATAAAGGATCTGGTTATTTGTTTCCTAAATCTCTTTGTTGTAAACAGTGAATCTATAAAGATTAGGTTCTGTTAAAGTGGAACTAATATTTTTCATTTGGACTTACAGAACTCAGACAGACCTTAATTACAAGTACATAATTACTTGTGAAGCAGGACTGAGTATTAATTAACAGATATTCTATAAATACTTCAGCACATATCCATGGTTATTTGATTCACTCTGCTTATTAGTTTACAATGTGTACCAGAGTTTTTACAACTTTTTTCTTATGTAAACAAAGCATTTTTGGTACTATCTATGCACTGATACATAGAATAATGTAAAATGTTAAATTGCTGTAGCGTACATAAATGTTCATGCTAAGTCTACTACTTTTGTCATAGTTAAAAAGTGAACAAGGAATCTGAAGAACTAAATCACATCATACATTATCACTTTACTTTCAGAATTAGGATGCCAAACTGACAGATATTACAAATCTGCAACTGTATACCTGAAAAAGATCCCGGGTTCAGCTCACCAGACTTCGCATATCTAAGACACCTGAAACTGTGTTCCAGGAAGGCATTCATGACTTAAAGGAGGAGGTCATAAAAGTACACTCTGAGATTAGCCTGGAGAGAATAGTTCATATAGAGTTCACCTTGGTTCATATAGAGTTACTAGACAGAAATAAGCTGATCCAGACTAATACTTGAAGGGCACAAAATTAGGTTCCTGCCATGAATTATCTTTGGGATAAACCCATGTCTCTTCATTGACTAAAGGGATTATTTTGAGTGATGCCTAAATTCTTAAGAGCAACATTAGCCTTTTATGAATATTTCATCAATTGCCTTTAGTTCCTACTAAAGTCAAGTAAAACCACAGAAATCTCAAGAGTTCATTTCAACCTTACCAATTTTAGGATAAGATGAGTGGCCTCTAAAAATACACATCCTTGTCCATCATCATTTTTCTTAAATTAAGTTCCTTACTTTTAGGTGGTTAAAGCTGGGCATAGCAAATTCTTTCCTAGCCACTAAGGTTCTGAACATCTGCCTGCAAAATGTTCAGAAAGTTATCTGCGTAAAATCTGGGCCACCTAAGCAAAGTTCAGTCACAAACTGAGGTCCAAGACCTTAAACCTGAAGAATCCAATATGATTTCTAAACTAGGTTATTATTACACTATCATATCTAAGACAATGTAATAAAATGATTACATAATATTTCATATATTTTAGTTTTCTAAAAATAATACAGTTCAGCAGTTCCACAGTATATTTTTATATATAAAATATTTTATTTTCCATAAGCAAATATCTTGTATTTCTTTTTCAATGAGGAAAGTTTTAAGCTTTGTTATATATCATGCATAGCTTATATGCTTCTTTTTCAGATGGGATTGGGATAGGCTAGGTTAAGACAATGACACCCTTATTTTTATCTGTTCTTCTCTTTCCATATATGTATCTAGAAGCTAGATTACATAACATGGGAATTTTTTCTTTTTACCTCTGGTTCCACAGTTGATCATA
>WEKW01008665.1:8007-65083 GCA_013389905.1 Sula dactylatra
TGATTTTCCCTCAACACTGGTCTTGCTTGCAAAGGTGATGTGTTCACTCCTTTCCTCCCACCCTAATTACCCTTCTCCCAAGGTTTAAGGTCATCTGTGGGGTAAACTTGCTGTAACATAACAAGATAGCAGTCCACTACCTCAGTCCTGCACCCCAGGAAGACCAGACCTAAATGTATTCCAAGTAGAACGCTGAGGCATTTCTGAAGCATGGAGGGTTCCTTCTCAAGGCATAGCCGTATCACTTTACAGGTGGTATGGCTGTGGTCTTCTTTAAGTTCTATTAATGAACAAACATAACCTACTTATTTTAAGTTAACCTGAAATAAGCCTCATTTGAACAGGAAAAAAACAGCAGCTATATCACCTTCTCCATTGGTTTGTCTAAACTGATGTGAAATCACACCTCAAATTAGATGTGTGAAAACCTTGCCTAAAGATAAACCCCTTAGCTGTGCACTGAATCAGGGCTGCAGTTCCTGAAGGAGCTGGCAAAAGGAAAATAACAAAAAATAATTAAAAAAAAGACAAACAAGGAAAGACTCAGGGGAAGAATAAGATTATCTTAATCTTGACAGTGCCCCTTTAAAGGACTTAGAGCATTAACTTTTCTTCAGTCCTCTTTCACAGCTAGGAGATGCATATGGGGCGGGGATGGGGAGGGGGGCACGGAGTTTAAGCCCATCAGCCACCCAAGTTAGTCCTCTGCTCCTAACACCAAATGAATAAGCACAAGCAGGAACCTGCAAATGTTAGTACAGTGTTCAAAAAGAGGAGAAAAAAAACCCCTTAGCTTCCTAAACATTTCCTGAATAGGGAAAAGTGCGGAAGGCTTAAAAAACAAAACAAAAGCCCACAATCTTTCCAGATTCCAAATCCTCAGAGTCAGTGCAACTCTGTGTGCTCATTTCAGCCTGTACAGAATGAGGACCTCCAGTGCAAAAGGAGCTAACCCTCATCCCCATCTATGTATAACTGGTATCATCTGGTCCTATGTTTTGACAATTATCTATAACATAATTACCAGACTGATGAGTATCACTGATTAATTATGCCATCCTTCAAAGTTGATCTGGGTACTTACAATAAACAAACAGGTTGCTTGGGTGACAAAGGTGATTTTCTGTGTCTGTTCCAGCCAGCAAAGGCTAGCAATCTCATTCCACCATGTAGGGATGTGGTTGGAGACTCCCAGAGATTTGTTTTTGATCTCTCATTCATGTGAACCTGCTTCTCTTCTTGTCCCTGACCGCACCCTGGTTTCCCCCCTCCCAAATGATAAATATTTCCTCTCCACTGACAGCTATCCAGCAAGAGCGATGTCTGATACTAATGCATCACTGATGCTTTCTGTCTCTAATTATGCCTAAACATTGTCTTTCTTTCTTTTCCTCCCTGAACAACCACTTTTTTTCCTTTTTTTTTTTTTTTTGCATCAACATGTACCAAAGCATTAAACAAGACATTCCATTAATTTCTTCATCATCATAACTTAAGCCTGGGACATACCCTTTAAATATTCATTCAGCTATGAAAACTGGGCATTAAAATTTTAATAATGTCAAGCTCATTTGAACTGAGCTCCTGGGGGACTATTACGATACAATTAGAATAAATATGATGATTGATTTGGTGTAAAGGTTCACCTGTCCACATCTGTTAGTGGCCGAAAGCAGCATGCCACCTCTGGCATCACAGCTGACAGCTCCAGGTTATTTACTCCCTTCCTTCTCACCCCCATTTGCTTTTCACTTGCTTGCAAGCTTGACCCCCTCGCTTGCTTGCACAACTTGTGCAGCTTGGATAAAGTTGGAAGAAGCAAACCAGAGAGGCCTCATTGAGAAGAGACAACTCGTCCAACTGCATTTTCCTCCTTGCTTCCCTTTCTTGTGCTGTGGCATTTGATTAAAGATGCAGTGCTGATCAGAGCCACTAGAAGTTCAGCTATAAACTTTCTGGTGATATTAGCCATTAACCTTTTTACAATATGTTTTTGAACTCCCAGGGTCTGATTCTTCTGTGTGGATTGGTAACAAGCCTAAGCAGCATTGACATGTTTGAACCAGTGCAGAGCAGAACAAGGCTTACTGCTTTCTAGCAGTGTCCTTCCAAAATCACAGCAGACAAATATTCTCAAGATGTGACACTGAGAGTAAAAAAACCACTGAGAGGAGAACTGAGCAAGAAATCACACTACTTAAGGAAACTTCTGTTTCAAATGCACTATGTTCTTAAATACACAGACAGATAATTAAAAGATTTAGGTCCACTGGGTGCTGAGCATATTTGAAAATTTGGGCCAGATTGTACTTTCTCTCTCTGCAGTGTGAATTGGGTGCTACATGGTGTAAATATGAAATGAGATAAATTGGAGCCATGACCACTGAGAACAATCACTTTTTTTTTTTAAATCATCTACTTTAAATAAACTACATATTAATTCTTTGAAATAGGATATAATACCAACCTCTCTGTATTTAAAGGTATCCCTGCTCTAGCCCTGCTCACAAGCACTGCCAGTATTTCTAACTTTTGATGGCTTTACCATCAGTCTCCTGACATACGGTGCTTTCATTAAATCCTCCACTTCTGGACCCGAGCAACTTTTTAACAAGAATTTTAATTCCGGAATAAAAGAACATTCTTAATGCTCAAAATATAGCTCAAAGAAAATGAATATGTGCAAATAAAATATCTCATATTTATATTATCATATCACACATGATTGAGATAATTTATGATGCATCTTTACAGTAGGCAATGTTAATAATTAGAAGCATTATTTGCTTTTCACTGTTTTAAGTTGTTTCTTTCCTCTCTGTACTTTGCTTAAAGGAGATATTGATCCTAAATCCATCACTTTCTTTTTCAAATTCAAATCAAGTCCAGTTCCTGTTCCTATTAATTGTCTCTACTTCTGCATTATTTACTTTCCAAAACCTAATAAAAATACATAAAGCTGTCCCAAATTAAACTATAGGAAATAAAAATACTTTGACTAAATTTTATAGAACAAAAATGTACATACATAAATCTTTGGACAAAAACCTTACATTTAGGATCTGCTCTTGATGTCAGCAGCTCATTGTTGCTTCTGTACAATGGACCTGGCATTTCATTTAGTTTACTTAGCTAGTAAATATAATACCTCATGGTAACAATCATTTGAGATCACCAGGTCTGTCTTTAGTGTTGGATATTGCTCTCCAAGAAGATCTCTGCCATTTACTTTGTTACTTAGATACTTCTAACCATAATTCTTGTGCCCTGTATATGACTTTTACCATCTGAACCCTTTTATCCTTTCAGTTTCTGCATGAAAAACCGTAGGTATTTAGGACTAGTTAGATGAGCTCCTGTGACCATCCATGTATTTGCTGTCAGATCACATAACCGAGGTGACACAGGTGAACTTAAGTGTGTTTCTACCCTGAGAGTGAAAAGTAAAATTTCTTGGATTAACACTGTTGTGGGAAATTATGGTGATAAATTAGTGCTGACTTCTGAAACCATGCCTGTTTTATTCCTGAAAGCATACAGAAGCACAAGACAACCACAGCAAACACTAAAGATAGTTACCAAAGGTGCTTATGTTTAATGGTGTAACCTACTCCTGAAAGGTTTCTATGCTCCTTTGGGGTCTCCTTCCCTGTCCTCTCCACCCCCCAAAAAGGAAGAGATGTTTTAAAATAAACTCAGCCCATTACACATTACAATATGGAGAGAGGAAAGGGAGATAATGGTCACATGTCATTGATTTTCTCAGAAAGAAGGGAGCAATTTGGAAAGTCTGAAGTCTACTTACTGTGAATGCAAAGTGTGGAAAAATATGACCTTGAACTATTTTATGAAGTGTATTACCCATCACCTTCTTCCCCACCTAGTTTCCTCCATGGAAAAGGGGGTTAGACAGTAATCTTTACCTTCAGGCCCCATTGTGAGGATTAATTAGATATTATTCCTACAAAATTTTAAAGTTCTAAAATGCTATCTAAGCTCTCAGTGTTATTATAATGTGCCATACTCTGCATAACATATACTGATGCAATATTACCCCTTGGTTGTTCAAGACTACAGAACTGCTGCTTCTAATCGAGTTAATGGCTTCATAGGTTGGTAATTTAATAAAACAGACTGCTTAAACCAGCAAGGTTTTGATTAAATGGGGTGTGTGCAAAGGGGAATTTATATTTGTTAGAGGCTTCATAAATCCAAAGTATCAAGGCACAGATAATGCCAGTATAATAGTCAATTATACAGACAGGAAGGAAGAACAGAGCTGGAAGCCATCTTGGACATCGCTGTCATGTACCGCTGTAGTCAGATAGTTTGGGCTGGTCTCAGGAGTATGCACAAGTAAGTGATGGTGTGCACATACAGATAAGACACTGCGCTTCTCCCACTGCTCCCAGCGATTTTCTAGAGACAAGGAGGCTGTATCCTAGGTTATCATGCCTCTTACCTGACTTTAGAGTGAAAATAAATTGTTTCTTTCCAGCTGGATTTACCCCTTAGTTTAACTCTAATACTGGAAGAAAAATTGGAAATTTTGGGAGAGATCCTATTTGCTTAACGAAAAGACATAGTTTGCACTTAAATCACAGATATCTCATGAAATGCCTTCCTGAAGTAAGTGCCTGGCCTTGCCTATGCAGAGAAACGGGCTGCTTGAGACCTCCAGAGGGAGCCCTTGGCTGTCTAAATTTAGACAACTAAATTATGCAGACCCAATTTCCTAGATGGAGAAATTAAGGATTTACTCTGGGAAGCCTGCTTCATTAGGTACTTAAAATGTACTCAAAAGTTAGTTACTTCAGTACACAGACTGGATCGCACCTTTGACTCCGGCAACTGCCTGTCTGCGGTGGTTTTGGACTGTGGGAGCAGCTCCAGGCACTTCCACTGCCTGCTGGAGTCTGTAGGAAAAATCTGCCCTGAACTTGGAAACGCAAGGGAACGAATCCCTCTATCTTGACACTTTTATGTGCTATAAATGCCAATTCATATCTGCTTCTGTACCACGGGTCAGCACCACTGAGAGTTCAAAGTTTTGTTCATGCATAATCTTTCAAGAGCTCCAAGTCAGGCAAATCTGAAACCAAAGCGGTCCTTTCTTTCATCCATCTGACCCTGAAAAACAAAGTAAGTCAGGCCCAGCTAGCCTGGCTATTTTGTATATAAAGAACAGCATCCACAAAGCTAATGAAAAGCTTTTACGGCTGTTTTTTTGAGCTCTGGTAGGTAATCAGGAACAGGTCCAAGCTGCAAAGTTTCATCTGCCAGAAGCTGGGCAGAAACTTTCTATAATGGGGGCCAACCACAAAATTCAGATCCTGACACAAACACAGCCAGCTTAGGAGGGCATATGGCATTTATACTAGTGGCTGAGGTTATATCTCACTCAGAAACCTGGCTTAATTAAACAATTACTCATTCACATCTTTATCTGACCCAGCCAAGCTCACCAGCCTGGACATCTGCACTTCTATGGGGCTCCATTGAGAAATGGGAAGCTGTTGGGGTTTCTTCGGAGACAGGGATACAGATCCAGCCAGATGATGGGGACCTGAGGCCAGGCATGAGCCCTGAGCAGGCTTTCCGGTAGGGTGACCAGCATTCTGTGGCTCCAAAGGAGCAATGTCAGCACTTCCACTTCAGAGGGGAAGAGCTGGCTCAGCAGAAACAAAAAATAATAGGAGAGTGGGAAGTCTGACATCAAAACTGGATGTTTTTCCCTCTCCCTAAATGTTGTGCTCTGGTTTGATGACAGGTTATTGGTCCTGGTATTTGTTAGTCTCTAGCCAACCTTATGGCAGGGGTCAGGCTACTTGATGAAAATTGTCCACCTCAGCCTTAAAATCTGTGAACTTTGCTGAAGTTCAGGAAAGCTTTTTCCCTCACGGAGCTTTGAATAAAGACTCAGGACAATTTGCTTGTTGCTCCAGGCACTGTGCTCATTCCCCACAAGAATCTTATTAGAGCACCATCAGAAATGTTGTTTCGATTAACATTAATTTCATGCCGGGCCAAATTGCCACTCTCTCCCCTGTGACAAGCTCCATTGAGCCAGTGCTGGACAAAAGGAATTCAAAATTCAGCTTCTTCACGTGAGATGGTGTGTGTGTGCGTGTGTGTGTGCTTTAACGAAATCATTTATGGTCAATAATGCCAGGTTATTATAGGTCAATAACTTTCAATTATTCACTAGCCTTGCTGTGCTCCCACTGTCAGGCAGCACACCAGCATGTTGGCTCTCGAGAAGCAAAAAGGTTATGACGGGAGCTTTGGAAAAGCCAGCATGAACACAGCTTGAGCAGAGAAAAAGAAAACAGCAGAGGGAGAGAGTGAAAAGTTCTAGTTGTTCTCAAGAGTATCTTGGGGAATGTGTGTGTGACATACTCTCCCTTTCTCATACATGCATGCACACTCAGCCCCAAAATTCATTATTCTTGTGCTCCCAGCTGGTCAGATGTGAGACAGCCCAGATCCCAGGGCTACACGACCACACGGCTTGTCCTTGAGTAAACATTACCTCTCATAAAGGTCTACAAGCTTGGGCTTAATGCTACAGTAGCCTGTGGGTTATCTAAGCTCTGTGTGTGGACAGTTAATGCTCGCAGCTGTCTGCTCTGCACTGGGTACCCAAGAGGGAAAGACTATCAGGTTTTTTCAAGTCAGGGTGCAACTATCAATAATGAAACAACAATGAAGAAATCAAAAATTGCAAGACAACATGAAAATTTTGTTTTCCCCAGTCACATAGTGCACTGGCGCTAATGCTGTGCCCTGTGTCTCATAAGAAAAGTGGTCAGGAGCCTCAAACGGCACGCATGTGTAAATGATAATCTGTCCCAGCAGAGACTGCCAGAGGCAAAAGCCAGCCCTGTAATTTGGCAGTGCTTGTTTTGCTCCTGTGGAGAGCCTGAGAGTGCTGCTCCCAACCAAATGTTTTGAGATGACAATGCAGGATGCAGAAGTTGTGGGACGGACTCATTTCTTGTAAAGGGCAACTGGTGGAAAATGAGCTTCTGTATGCAAAGTGGAAGCAGAGAATCAGTCAAAGCCTAGGAGAGGAGACAAGGAAGAATAATTCTGCTTTTTCATTGAAAATGGGCTAAGCAAGCTATCTGCCTAGAAGCCTTTTTGGCTTTTTGCTGAGCTGTGCACTGTCCCTACTTCCATCTAGCATTGAGAAGGTGCTTCCTCTGTGAAACAGCTGGGCACTGATCACACTCTGTATGTGGAGAAGGACTCGGCTTGGGAGAAAAGTGTCCTTTTCCTGATGTCTCAGGTAGTGGCCACTGCCTGAGATAACATCCCCAGCAGCCTTGGCTTTGTTGACTCCCATGTCTGAACAGCTGCCATGGACAATGAGGAGTTAACATGAGCTCTGAAGAACTGGTCCATTTTGAATGTGAATAATGGGAATACTCTCCTTCAATCGCATATTCAGCACAGGGATGTACAGAGGTATAAAGTTAATCACTAGCTGGGCCACCCCTATTTCCAGAAAAAGAACTTTAATACCTCCTTTATCCAATGAAGTACCATTGTTATACCTGCATATTATCAAGGGTTTATTAAAGTGGTGATAATCCATTCAAGATAAAGTGATCTGTATGGCCAACTGAGCACAGATCAGACAGAATGATGGGAGGTTATTGTTAAAATATGCAAATTCACATCCTGTTGAAATGCAAACCCTCCAGAGAAGATTTTTTAATAAATCTGCTCTTTTTTTTACTGCATGAAGGTAACCTAATGTTTATTGACTTCAAGACCATATAATGGAACGTAATATCTATTAGTCAGATCCTTGCCTCTCTTTCGATTACTGGAGGTACATGTTCTGGTTCCCGAAGAATTTTTGTTTTATGGTTTGGTACAAAAGAAGAGAGATTAAAACCCCTGAAATTAATTAACTTCCTTCTACCCAGCACACCCCCCCCCCTCCACAACTGCTGTCATTAGTTACCCAAGTAAAAGGAAGCAGTACCCATCAGCTGAGAAACTGTCCACTATTTTCAGTGTTAGGAAAAATAGTGAAAAGGAGAAATGCCGCTTATACAGAACACCTCTGTACAGTATAAGACAGAAATTAAGGCTTTTGGATGCCTTCCTTGGGTTTACACTATTACAATGCCAGAGAAAATTGAGTGAAGTTTTATTTCACCCTTCTGTAAAATAGGACTATGAAATAGCTTGACTTGACTTCTGTGCCTGTGTGTTTCTGGGTATAAGACTTGTTTAATGAACACATTCTCTGTGCTTTTATGAATTGTGGGGGACAGGCAGTTAGAGAACCAGACAGTTTCAGATACCAAAGCAGCAGCTGAAATAAAAGCTTTTACTTTAATGAAATGCCAGCCCTGCGATAGCAAAAGTTGAGAACCCATTTCTGCTTAAAGGTCGCTTCTCCTCAAACACTGTAACATCTACATGCTGATGTAGATTGATCCAAGAATTGGTGTGTCTGGTGGAGGTGGAAGTTTTGTTTCTCATTCCAAAGTGAAGGTCAGCAGAGCAAAAGTATCCTGAAATATAGCTTCCTAGCTCCTTGGAAAAGCCCTGCACATCTCAAAGAGGTGTCTTCATATTTCTCATAAGCTCTTACAGATTTTTGTGGTCAAATCAGGATTTTGATCATGTCTAGAATGGTCTGATCCACTCAACATTTACCCCAGGTGGTTCTTGGTGGTCAAAGAGTGGAAGTAGCAAGACAGAGCAAGGGGCTGGGCAGGGGCTGGTGTCACTGCAGGGGATGGGGCAGGCAGCTCAGCTATGGACATGTACAAGAGGGATTCAATACGCAACCGAAGATGTGCAAGCTGGGACTTGTAAACAGCTGCCTACACTTGGTTATCTGAAGCAGCTAAGCCTGTTCTGCACAGACAAGACTATACAACAGTCCAGGGGTAGACTTTTTAAGTATGCCAAAAACCTTTATAAGTCTGGTCCTCTTTCTCACAGCAGACCTCTGGCTTCCATTGCAGCTGAAGAATAAGCCAAGCAAAACCTTTCTGAACAGTTTGCCTATTAGGCTAAGGGGGATGTGCATAAAATGTGCTGCCTGCCTGTGTGTCTGCGGTGGGAACAGCACTTTCCCATCCCCAGCCTGCACTGCTGCCAAAACACAGACTCTTTGCCCAGGCACCCTTCTCATCAGTCACTTCACTAGGTATACCACCAGTTACAAATTAGCACTTAATCAAGATAAATCCCATAGGAAGTATATGGATAATATGCAATGCATTAAGCCTGCAAATTAAGATGGTCTGATTTAGCCCTGGCTTTAAAACTCCCAAGCTTGCATTAGGAGTAATCATGAATGGATGTATGTCCCTGGTTGGACAGGAGCTCTGTCAGGGCAAGGCTGCCCAGCAGTAACAAAGCCAGCGCAGAGCAAGTGCTCTGCTCAATGTTCATTAGGCCTTCCACGCTCTCCCTACTTGGGAATGTGCTTTTCTTTGCCATGGACGGTTGTAATAGTGACACTTACCCAGGAACTATTGATTTAATGGTCCTGGAGTCCATTAATAAAACCTAACTGAGGGCAGTGGTTGCTAGTATCATTTGCCCACTGATCAGAGTGGGGAAACTGAGGCACACAGGTCATATTTGGAAAGGCTGACCTGCACTGTGCCCAGGGCCTTCCATTCACTGGTTTTAAACAGGACCCTGTACATCACCTTGCTTAGGCATTCTCAGTCACATCTGGGAGTTTCTTGTTCTTTCACTAACTAGCTGCAGGGATGTAGGTTACATTTCAGTTCTCTCAGTGTGGCCCAAGGTTGTTACAGCTCAGTGGCCTGAATTCTCCTAGCAGATTAATGGAGGAGCAGAGAAAGGAAACTCTTTCCTGCTCCATCTCCTGGGCTGCAGTATGGATGACACAGCAGGATGGTCCTCAGTGCTCTTTGCTCCAGGTACAAATACAACTATTTCTAATGAGTGCCCTGCTCCGTGGTGCAGCAAGCTTTGCAAATATACAGTTGGAGATTGTTTCTGTCCCTGTGTGACTGAGCAGTCACAGAGCTCTGGTTAGCCTCCCTTCCTGCCTCAGCTCTTGCCAGACCTGAAAAAAACCTGTTATCAGGCCTCCCATCTACTATATATAGTCCAGAAAGTAATCTCTGTGTGGCATCAGGGAGGAAAAAAAACCCCTTAACAGCTTGTTCACCCATCAAGGTCAGTGTCCACAATGGGCTGAAGTACACCAAGGTACATATCCGGCATAATGCAGGGGAGCTGCTGTGTGAATGAGAGGTTCTCTGTTAGGGACACTTCAAGAGAAATAAGTTTAAGGTTCAGAGTTGGGGAGCATCAGGAACTGGCTGCAGTCTGCCAAGGGTTAAAGGGCTTTGCTCTGGCCGCAGAAGTAATTTAGGAAAGGAAAATTCTTTAAAATAATAAGCATGGCAAAATCTGTAGTTTAAAATATACTTTTCTTCAGATTTGCACTAGGGTGCAAGCTTGTCACAATAGGGTATCTTTCCTGGATGTCATACTGCTTTTATTACTGGGAACGACTACTTTCTACAGTGTGTCTCTACTTTATGGCTTTTTAAGATATGGATGCTGTCATCATATTCCCCAGAGATGTGTTCTGGTTCATGGAGAGGCTCTTTTATATAATCTCCAGTGAAAGATTAAAACAACAGCAGCAGGAACAACAATAATGCAACAAACTACCTCCTGAGAAAAAACAACGTAGTGGCGGCACAGGCAACAAAATCTCATCACCCACTGCAAAGTGGCAGACTTAATTCACGTGGCTGTGCGTCTCCTTCCACAGGAAGGTTGGATCACATTCATCCCCAAGAGGATCAGCTCTGTCACCCTGTCCTGGGAAGAGCTAACATATATTACTTTACCAAAAGACATCAGAGTTTTTCACAAGATCCAGGTGGCTTGGGACAGAGCACAGAAGTTATGACTGCCTTTCTGTGTGGTACAGAAAAGGCTCCATCAGTCACTGATGGCTGCTTAGTGTTGTGATCCACCATGCATATCTCCTGGTGCTCTGGGCTGCTGCTGTGTTCTCCTCACCTCTTCCCAATCCACCCCACAGGAACAAGGGTTTGGGTTTGCTCAGAGAGACCAAACACAGTTGAGTGCACAGCAGCAAGCACACTACTGATGTACAGTACAGCCTGAACAGTAATGAGGATGTGAATGTATGCAGACAAAGGAGAGTCTGACTCCACCAAAGCATGCCATCTCTCCACTGCACTCATCCCCTACAGTATCACCCATCTGTTCTGCACAGCCATCATCCCTGATGTGCCTCCATCCAGCAGCTCAGATCAGGTACCAGCAAGTGGAGCTCTCTGCCAGCCAGTGCGGCTCCTGATGATATCCTTTCTTTCCTGGCCAGAAAATGTAAAATCTCACAGTTTATGACTATTCCTCCTTATGTCTCCCCCTGCTCCTTGCAGAGAAAACCCTAGTCAAAGCAGAGGTGATGGCAGGAGAGAAACTGGGGGAGAAGACACAGTATTAATTCATGAAACACTACTAGTGAGCTCAAGGGATTACACTGGGGTACCTCACCCTGTGATCCAGGGTGTCAGCATGCCTCAGTCTAAGCAGAAAGCAAGAGAAATTGTGTCCAGCCAGAGATGCACAATAATTTGCCAGGAATTGCCAAAGCCAGAGGTCATCTTTTTATCTCTGTGATGTTTTCATTGCCAGGCAGCACTTTAAACCACATATTAATAACAAGAAGGTTGGTGTGCAGCTTATGCAAGAGGGGAAAGATGTCTTTTTTTCTTTTCCTTTCTTTTATTTACTTCCCCTCTAAGATAAGAGGCCAGTAGCTGCCAATCTGCAGGAAACAAGAGGGCTCTATGATGAGGGAGCAGGATTAAGGTGGCTTCTTGTTAATTTTGATAGTGCTGAAGACATACATTGAGCTGAAGGAACAGAATATGGCTGTGCCCTGGGGGTTGTGTATTTGTGTTTGTGTGTGTGTGTGTTTCTTTAGGACCCAGGCTGGAGGAAAAGAGGCCAAGTAGAAGAGATCTGTGTGTGCTTGCACTTGACTGTAACAGGCTTCTGGTTTTACTTCAGATAGAGATTATCACCATGGATTTGAAAGTTTGGCCATGAACATATGACTTAAATACTTAGGAAAAGTGTTCAAGGCAGACAAACCTATTGAAATGCACAACTGCTAATGGAGGATGAGGGAAATGATGTAAAAACTGGAAGTGGTGAGGAGTAAAAACCAAAGACCTGCCATATAAAGGAGCTGAAAACAAGAGGTTGAAAAAGTCTCACAAAAAATTATAACAAGTGCTGTCATGGATGATTATAAGGGTTTGAACCTGTCACTTATAGCAACAAGAGCACTGGCCTTTCTCACTTGACCTGAGGTTAGCTGAGCTTAGGGAGGGCAGGTGATGAATCACTGTTCAAATACAAAGCAAAGATGTCTTTTCACTCCAGATAATTAAGCCAAAAACATAAGCAAACAAGGCCTGAAGTTCTGGAATTCTCTGGCAAAGTCCCTGAAATCCCCTAAGAAGGGCTTCTAGACCTTCTCATCTTGACAGCATCCACCCATCCTTACGAAACGCCATTATCTTGGGGATATTCTGTTCCCTGGTGTCCTTTTACAAAATACCACTCTAGACAGAACCAAACTACACCAACAGCCACATCCCAGAATGTCCTGTGGTACTTTACAGTGCACAGAATTCATACAGAAATTCCTGCACGACGTTGCTGAAATGCAGCCTTTTCTAGGAGGTAACACAGGAGCCGTTTAACCATGTACCACTCAACTGTGCAAGATGGTAAAAGTGATAGGAGAAGATAAATTCCCTCTTTAAAGGACAGGAGCAAATTGCTTATAATTTTTTCTTTACCTACTTTGTGCACTTCCTATGAACATTCAAAAACTTGTGTTGTATAGTCAACATGAATAGTCAACCTCTCCCAAATTTCCAAGACATATATACAAATATTAAAGGAAGCTGAGTGCTGCATTTTCACACAGATATGTGTCTGCTTATTCAATCAAAAATATAAAACAATACCATATGATTTTGCTGATCAATCATAACTCACAAACACAGCCTGAAGAGTGAATATATAGAGATAACAATTCAAATATGCAAAAAGGGAGAGAAAATGCAACTTACAGTTAAAAATAATTACAGGGGGTGAATTAACAATTAATCAGTCATTAATATAAATTCTTTGGGATGGGGAACTACACTGACCAGCTGTGAATATATTTAGCCTAGAAATTAGGAAAAGGATTATCTCCCATCAACAGTGCAAAGCCCTGGACTAGTAGCCCAGCAGGAAAAATGGGGAGCAAGGTACAAAAACAAGATCAAGATGGTCCTTGACAAGTTCATGCAGTGGCAAGGGATCAAACTTGCTGATCCAAGAATGTATTTCTCTATTGTGTTTTCCCCTTTTAATTTTACTTTTGATTTCATGCCAGTGCTATCAAAGCAAGGTTGTCTCCTGCAAGACTTTTACCAGCTCTGAGGCTTGGCTTAGAAAATGCTCAGATTTTGAATTTTTCTTCATTTGAAAGTAAATGTTGCTCAAACTTTTCTACAAACACCGGTAGATAGAAACTTAAGTTACATTTAATTATTATTAAGGTGAATCATCACCAATTCACATACCTCCAAAGGCAGGATATTTAGGAAACAGATTAGCAAATGCTGTTGTTGTTTTTTAGTGATAAAAATATTGTGAGAAGCAGCAGAACTGCTCAGGAATTTCAGCTTTCAAAACCAGTTTCCAAAAACCTGGACAAAGATGTTTTGATTATCTCTTCATCTGTTCACGATACTTAGTTTTCTCATTTGGAAGTCAAATAAGCCAATGTCATTTGAAATGAAACACACTGCCTGACGCATGTGAATGGGAGTCAAGGATTTCTGCACAGAGTGGTTCAGAAAACTGCCAGTTTGTGTGTGTGCAAAAGTAGTCACCACCCTCTTGACACAGCCACTGAGTTTGAATCAGGGACCTCTGGAGCAGTGGGCTCGAGCTCCACAGCTTGTCTTGGAAAAACTGGGAGATGCCAGCTGGAGGCTTTAAAAACTCATACCTTCTCAGAGCCAGAATGGATGGGGCTCATAACACACAAATTTCTGATGCTTTTAATTTCTCGCACCCATTTTGGTAAGGGACAGTATGAGGAGGAGAAGGATTCAACAAAAAAATTAAAAAGTGCAAATTATTTTTTTCCAGTTTCTGGCAAATATTTAGATTACTATTATCCATAGAGAATGACAACATTTGAAAATGCAAAGCCATTATTCTCTTATTTGAAAGCTGATTTTCTTTCCTGAACTCCCCTCCCCTGGTGTTTCATCAACACCCAGAAAACTTCTGCTCAAAATAAAACAGCAACAACAAAGGCAAGCATTTCATAGCATTTATTTTGGCTGAAAAGCCACTTTTCATATCCACACATACACAATTTCAATCAACACTTTTGCCAATGCTGCTCCTGCATTTATATCTCAGTCTCAGTATCGTCTTTTAGACCTCAGTTTCCCCACAAAGAACTTCTGAATCACCTTTCCCCTTCAGAGGTATTCAATTATTCATTTTAAACTGCTTTAAAGAAGGAATAGAGAGGCAATCTGGAACCCTGAATGTCTAAATCTTTTAACTTTGGGGTCTGGATCTCAGTTTTGAAGTGTAGGGATTACTTCAGCTGTTGTAAATAACATTTACAATCCAGGGATAGAGATTTGTGGTGGAGAAATAACCTAATGATCAATACAGTACAAAAAATATAGATAGTCTGAGGGCTAATTCCTCGTCTAAGGATTCATAACACCTTAAAAAAGAAAAAAGAAAGAAAGAAAAAATAAACAGGACAGATTAAAAAGGAAAAAAAGAAATATCATTGAGATGTGAAACGGAACTGCTTCCAGGCAGAAGGCTGCTCTAAGACTTCTCTGTAGGCATGGTTATTTCTGGCTGGGAAAAAAGCTCCATTAAAAAGTATTTCTGCTCCCTCCCCTGGTTATGGGACACCATCCTGAAAAGAAATCATTGACAAGCCTGTTTTTTTCTGAAATGGTTAACTAAACAAATTGTCTTTCTTGCCAGAGATCCTCTCCTCACATCTGCCCTTTTGTCTTTCTCTTTTCTTGTTATAGTAGAAGTGAACATTTTGGCATGTTAATTAAAAATAGTAATAGCTACAACAGAAGAAAGAAGAGGAGGGGTAAGGTGGGGGAAGCTGAAGGGGGACGGTAACTGCAACCCTAATTAATAGAATTACTCTCAGTTGAAAGCCAGTTTGATGAGGACTCTTGTCCTTGAATAAATACTCTGTGTGTCTGCATATGTATGTATATGTGCATATATATAGATAAATGTACACGTAAACACAGCTACTCTGTTGCTTAGCAGCCAGTAGTGTCCTTTCATGAGAAAACAAAATATATGTGACAAACCATCTCAAAAACATGAAGTTCCATGAGCATATTTCTTTTCTCGTAGCTATTCAGACAAGGTGGAGAGTGGCCATGAAATTAATGTCTCATCCAACGGACAAAGGCAGAACTAAGCTAATTGGATTCCCATCTGTTTCAAACATAGTCTTAACATCACGCAATAATAATAAATAATATGATAATCATGGCTAATAATTAATCTTTTAGTTTAGATATTTTACAGGGTGCTGGATGGATCCTAATTTCACACAAATATAGATTGCTCTCTGGACCTATCCTCTGGACAAAAAAGAGACAAACCCCATAGTCTGACCATGCACAATTGTTTCGGGTCTTTGGGTATATTTCAGGAAGGCAAGGGCTGTCTAATCTAAATGCCTCCTACCGCAAAATACAAACTGGAACTTAACAGAATCTAATTTTGATCTCAACCCAAAACAAATATGAACCAAAGTGTCAAATGACTGCTTAAAGTGACACATGTACTTCTTGGTTAAAAATTTTCTGGGAGGGGGATGAGCTGAGCAAACCTTTTCCATTTCACCTGGTGAGAGGAGCAGTATGCCCATCCTCTGGGGGCTCACAGCACACCCTTTGCCACCTCCTTCTCCCTTCAGCATGTCTTTATCTTCACTAGTCCTTGGTTAGTTATTTTAAGTGTAAACTGGTCAGCCCAACTACTGTCTCAGTTCTGGCCAGTGCAGTGGTAGCTTCAACTCAGAACTTTACGGTAGTACAGGCATTAAAGAGGGATTTAAACCTAAGCAAATTAGCCTCGCAATAAGCCAGTGAGAGACTATAAAACTGACATGCCCTGATGTCCAGTTGCACGCCACTGCCCAACCAAAAAGCCCTTCTGCTGGGTCCTCTGTGCGGACATTGCTTTAGGAAAACTTCCACAGACATCCAAAATCCAGCTGGGGCCTAGATGGGACTAGGTCTGCCGAAAGCAATCTCCTCAGAGCCATTGCAAATCTCCACGGCACAGCTGCATGTGGAACAAAGATTTTCCATGAACTTGTGAGTTACCCCACATACCTATGTAAACTTTTAACATCTACTGGAGCTGGTGGCAATGAGATACCTAACTCTGCTTTGCTACATGAAAATCACCTCTTTGTCTTTTTTTTTGACCTGTTTCCTTAGCAGCTTCATTCGGTGCTCTTTAGTTTTAATTCATGCTGAATTCAACAGAGCTACAGAAGAGAAGCAAGGCTAAGCCATGAAGTTGTTTCTCCACATTGATGTGAGCTCCTAAACATCTGTTACATCCCAAATGTGAAATAGCCACCCTTTAGTGGTGAGAGAAATGCTTTCTATACGGCTATAGCTGTAAACAGATGGAGAGATATAAGGTGATGTGTGGAGCTGGAACAACCAGTTAGTAAAGTTTATAAAGTACTTTGGGGGTCCATCTGGATGGATGGTACTTTATAAATGTAAGGCTGTTACCAGTGCCTCCTAACAGCACCCAACTATCATTCAGCACTTTTTGGATGGACAGTTAAAGAAAACACATAAAATATATTCCTCAGTAGATATTTCACCCAGACTCTTTTACGTGCAATAGCAGAGATCTGGGCTTTCATTTGTACAGACCGTTCCCATTTGCAGTCACAGGGAAAAATCTGCAATAGCTCAACTCATGAAGTTGCTGGATTTGTTATGTTTGAACAATGAGGCTTCACAGCACTGCCCTGGAAATAAATGAGTGGTTTGGGAATTTGCTAGTGGCAGGTCTCTTGCTGCAGTATGGGACAAGATAACTAAAGGGATAGTGATGGGAGAGGCATAGGTTTTTTTGTTGGTTTGTTTTTTTATTTCTCCCCTCAGGGACACTGCCCAGAATTAAATTCAAGTTGGCAATGACTGAAAAAATACATCAAGTTTCTGATGACAAGAGGATGCCACATGTGAATGTTGCACATCAGCAGAAGTTTTACAAAATGCTCATTTTCCCTGTGGTCTCCCTGATGGTCCTTTGGAGTATGGGTGGGGAAGAAACTGGAAGATATTGCTCCTGGATGTGAGTTGGAGATGAACAGAAAAATCCCGAGGATCTCACTGAGACGCCTCCACAAGGTCAGGACAGTCTTATTCCTCATAGTACCTCTTTAGTTAAAGAAATCTGGGGGACAGGTGGGTGGCTGCGCTCTGGAGGAAGCTTGTCCTCTCATGTCTTAATCACCATTTAGTGTGAAATCAGGCGATATTTTCAGAGAAATTTAGGGGTTTAGCTCTATGTTTTTTTCATAAAACAAATGTAGTTTCTATGGAGAATCTTTTTTTTTTTTTTTTTCCCCTCAAATTCTGAACACCCCAAAGATTTGTCTGGATATGCTGCCAGAGGAATTGTGTTTTCATTTCCTATGCTGCCATCACTGTCTGCTGTGAGATAGCTTCCCTAGGCATACCAAACCTCTCAAGATACTTTGTAGGCAAAAGTTTCTGTGATGAGCTATCTTTTTCCACTAAGACTAGAGGCTATTATACATGCCATACCCATGTAGTCCAATTTAGGGTTATGGTTTATGGAAGAAGATGTACGCGTGAGTTACCCAAATTGCTATTTGCAGAATGGTGGCCTTTTCAAAGATAAATATTTATTTATGTATTCACTTATTATTTGTCCATGGAATCAAAATATTCTATGGATAATTTTAAGGACCTCATATAATTGTTTTTGTCAACTTCTTTTTAAGAGGAAAGGAAGCATAAATGGAATTGTTTACATTTTTATTACAGGCCTAATTTCTTTCTATTTTTGTCGCTACTGATGTGGTATTTAAACGCTTATTAAGAGATACTGTTGGAATAAGCTGTTTCTTTACTTGAACTGAATTTCCAGTTGCAGTAGATTGGAAGAATGATGACAGAACTGGGCCCTAATTATAAAATCATCTTTTTGGGCTTGCGGATCAGTCCACTCAAATCTTAATTTCCTTTTCAAAACTTCAGCACTATCGTTAACTGTCAAGATGATGGTCAACCAAGATGAAGATGAAGATGGTAACTTCTCAGGGAGATCTGCTGTAAGACACCAGCATGAAGTTGTCTTTTGACTTCTAAAAACCTGTCCATCTGCCTTTCATTAACTCTGACATAGGGGTGGAAAGGGGAAAGCAGACCTATTCAGATAACAGGGGAGCTACACAGTCCTGTTGGACTAATCCTGACATTTCTGAACGTCTTTACATTTGACAACTAGGAGACTGGATTACAAGCAAGTCGATGGGTGAGCAGACAGATTTTGGTTTTAGTTGCATGCTACCAAAGTCATATATAGTCAAAGTAATAGAGCATGAGGAAAGTAACACACATGATGGCCCAATGCTTACAGGTGTAGAGCCACAGTAGGAACCACCATCATGTAAGCATTTACAAAGCACCCATAACAATAGTAGTATTAGGTGCTGAATAAAGTTACTAGTCAGTGCAGATTAAAGGAGTTGGCACACCGAGGAAAGTTGATCCCACAAGAACTGGATAGGTTATCTACCATATGAATAATTGCCTCCAAAGAGGACTAGGACAAAGAGATGGAAGAGGATGCCAAGGTCAAATTTTTACTACTTTTTTGACTACAGCAACCAGCTGGTTATCAAATGGTTGATTTGAACAGCTCTAATAGAACAATGTCATTAAAACCCAACAGTCAGTGCTCAGGGAACGGCATTGCTGAGTTGACACCAATGTCTTGGCAAGTTCATGCCATTAATGACTAGCATTTGTAATGACTACCTTATTTCATTTCAGCAAATACTCCATTTCCAAAGGACCCCCAGGATAAGGATAAGGAATTGAATAAATATGTATTTTGGGCTCATACAAGCCAGCAGCCTTTAACTCGACCACAGGAAGATCAAGCAGAGATCCCATTCTACTTTGTCACCAGCCGGCTCTTGACATTGCTATTTCAATGACTCTCACACTTTTGTCTATTAGTCTTATTAATACTCAACTTTTGCATTGTGAAATGGATTTTGATCCCCACTTGTAAAGGCGCAATTGCCTGCACACCATCAATGTCACAACCTAGGTCCCACATTCAGCAGAGAACTTCAGCATGTGTTTAATTTCATACACAGACATACAACCTATTCAACTCAGCTTGACAGGAGTGTGTGTTCAACCTGCAGCATGGGGCAGGGAGGCAGCAGACAGGAAACTGACACAGCAGGGACTGACACGGCGTGGTTAGCTACATGGTTTTTTGGTTATTTATACCTGTAAGTGTGAGTGGGGAGGGAGAGAGGGAGAAAGGGGGAAGCAGGCATGGAAATGGCAGGAAGAAGAAAGGCATGAAATCAACACATTACATGTCAAGCCAGAGGGACTGAGAAAAGTTCCCTAAAGAGATAGATTCCCAGTGAGGTTTGAGTCTTTCTCTTTTTTTTTTTTCCTTCTTTTTCTTCTTTTCTTCCTTTTTTTTCTTTTTTCTTTTTTTTTTTTTTTTTTTCCTTTTTTTTTTTTTTTTTTTTTTTTTTTTTTTTTCAGGAGTGTCATTCAAGTAGTGCAACAGGATGCTGAGGCTGTTTGCTAGTAGGCGTGAAGAAGTATAGTCACTGGAGGAAGACATCAAGGAATAGAAAAGAAGGAGCGAATGTCTTATGACCATGACAGTGTTCTAGCAAAGCTAACTAAAATGTGTGGAATAAGCCTTGTTTCCCAACAAGTACTTGCTAGTGACAAGGGAGCTACTCAAACTAGTATGCGAATGTCTCCCAGAGAGCTGAGCACATCCTACTGTTCACGGAACAGCTAGTGCCACACTCACCACCACTGGTGCTACCTGATTAAAGTGTATTTGTTAGCAAAGCAGAACAGGGGCTGCAATTGACTGCTTCATGACTCCACTCTTATCCCGCCTGTGCACAGCCTCCTAGGTCTAGGAGACAAAAAAAGCCTTCAGTGTCCTGTCTTTCCAAGACGAGCTGCTTACTTCAAGTCACTTGAGAATGGATGCTGACCTTGTGCCATGTAAAGGCATGGTCCCTAGTCAAGGCAGTGTAGACTGAATGTTGATATCATCATTGACAATTCACCTGGTTTCAGAATCAAAAGGCATTTCTTGCTCTCCTGCATGTAAAGTACAGAAGTTAACTCAGACAGATAGGAAGGACTTCTCTTTCAGGGTTAAGAAAGCAAGCAATATCTCACTGTGCTAACCTATAGCCCTCTGGCTCCTGGCAGATGCTGAGCACTATATTCTGTAGGGCTTTTCTGGTGGGGTATACCCATGCTGGAGGTAAAAGAGTAGCCTGCCTCTGTGTTATGCTTGTGCCCCAAGAATAAACTCCCACCAAGGTAGTACCTTCTCCATGCTAAGGTCTGTGTGTCAAATACAAGGGGCAAACATTGATGCAGAGTCTGCAGCCCACATAGGCAACGGGCTGGAGAAGGGGAAGAAACATGGGGAATACCAAAGACCCCTTCACAGTCATATCACTCATCGAGGTGAAGAAAGGAACTCAACCAAGGACACTGATCTGCAATTTAACACTCTTGCTGCTAGATCAGGATGGGCTTCTTTGAAAGACCCACGCCAGGAGCTTGTTTACAAGGTACTTCACCACTGACCCCTAAAGCCCTTGGCAGCATGCTGGGTACACTTTGGAGAGCATTCTGGTGCCTAATCTCTGCGTGAAACCAGCTCTGATAAAGAGTAACTCTGGTGGCCAAAAATGCTGCAGTGATTTTCAAGCAGACTACAGGCTAATCCCCAGGATCATGATTAACATGTTTATTTTTCTCAGCTAAACAGATTCTAATGTCCAGGGATGGGTGTAAGCATTGCTAAGAACACAGTCACTAAGCTGCCAGCTTTGGGTTGCCTTAGGTGATATAGATGGCCACCCCTGACTCTGTAATAACCCTAAGGTTCTACAGAGTGGTGAGGTAAGATTCTTTCCTTTTATTTATTTGTTTATTTATTTGTTTATTTGATTTTCCAGATCTAAAAGCTGCTGTGGTATGCCATTGAGCAGTCTTCCCAAATATCAGATTGTTGCTCTCTTTAATTAGTCACTTATTATCCTAAATTTAGGCAATATATTTTCCCTTTCATCGCTTATGTTAAGAAATTTTCACAGCCCTGGAAAAAAATTTCTTCTTCTCAGTAAGTAGTAGAAGAAAAGAAATTGTGAGAGGTGGAGAAAACATCTCTCCTCTACTTGGCCAGGTGATGCTGGGTTCTGTAATCAGGTTTTTCCATAAGATGGGAAATGAAAGGAACTTGGTCTGTTGGACGTTTATTTGCTTTTTGCTCTCAGAAGAACAATTAAGTCACATGACTTTGAAATAATAAATGGTTCACTTAATAGTCACTAATAAGAGAGTATCCTTGCAACCCACATGAGACCTTTCTTGACTGAGAGCCGGCATATTTGCTCTTATATGGCTTGATCTTACATGGCATAAACCTTGTATGAGGTTTAACAAGGCCAAGTGCTGGGTCTCCACATCGGTCACAACATCCCCATGCAACGCTACAGGTTTGGGGAAGAGTGGCTGGAAAGCTGCCCAGTGGAAAAGGCCCTGTGGGTGCTGGCTGACAGCCGGCTGGACATGAGCCAGCATGTGCCCAGGTGGCCAAGAAGGCCAACAGCATCCTGGCTTGTATCAGCAACAGTGTGGGCAGCAGGAGCAGGGCAGGGATGGTGCCCCTGTGCTCGGCACTGGTGAGGCCGCACCTCCAATGCTGGGTTCAGTTTTGGGCCCCTCAGGCCAAGAAGGACATTGAGGTGCTGGAGCGTGTCCAGAGAAGGGCAACGGAGCTGGAGAAGGGTCTGGAGAACAAGTGTGATGGGGAGCGTCTGAGGGAGCTGGGGGTGTTTAGTCTGGAGAAGAGGATGCTGAGGGGAGATCTTATCGCTCTCTACAACTACCTGAAAGGAGGTTGTGGTGAGGTGGGGGTTGGTCTCTTCTCCCAAGTAAGAAGCAATAGGATATAAGGAAATGGCTTCAAGCTGCACCAGGGGAGGATTAGAGTGGATATTAGGAAAAATTTCTTTACTGAAAGAGTGGTCAGGCACTGGAACAGGCTGCCCAGAGAGGTGGTGGAGTCACCATCCCTAGGGTTGTTCAAAAAGTGTGTAGATGTGGCACTTCAGGGCATGCTTTAGGGGACATGGTAGTGTTGGGTTGATGGTTGGACTTGATGATCCTAGAGGTCTTTTCCAACCTTAATGATTCTATGATTCTATGATCTACCTGTCAGCTTTCATGAATAATGGGGGTGCTTTACACCCACCTTTATCCCCCAAGCATGTGATGGAAGAAGAGGGGGTAAAGCATGAATCAGCTTTCAGAGAAACCACACAGCAGAGTGATATCAGGGAAACCAGACCTCAGCTAGAGATCATGAAGTGTAGAACAGGAAATTTTATCTTGTGCTTTCTGCAAAACACCATCCTGCTGCTAACATAGTCCAGATATCTCAGAAATGTTCTGTGTCCTTTGGATACCTTCCCACAATCAACCATTAGGGTGTGCTGCACACAAGCAGTCACTAATTACATTAAAGGAAATCTGAGCTTAATTCAAATTGCATATGCAATGCTAGGTCCTTTCTTCTTACCTTCAGAAATCTAGGCAAGCCAATATCTCTGCCTTCTCATGGCATCTGGTAGTCACTGACATCCTCTGTGGTCCCTGATGCTATGCTCTGAATTGTCCTGTCATGTGCTGTACCTTCCACACTGTCCATTTCCCATTCTTCTCTGGGTTTTATGTGTTTATCCAGCCCCATCATATCAGTAGCTGAGTGACTCAAGGGTTACAGTCTCAAGGAATGACATAGGCAGAACTAATCCTGCCTTGGGGCCTGAAGATAGGTGAGACAACCTCTGGGTAGCTCCATGCTTTATGATTTCATGCCTTATCCTCCCAAAATAAAAAGAAAGAATTTGTTCCCGATGAACAGAAGAGTCAGTTGAAAACTAAGTTTTCAGGGGATCTGAATAAGTCAGAAATCTGATCAACATCCAGAATATTTTCTGTGAAAATAAGGGAGAAAAGGGCTTTTGAAATGCAGAAAATGGATGGAGTTTTTTCTTGCTTCAAGATGACATGTTTTTTCTTTTAAACAGAAAAGAGAGGACTGGACTAACCCCTGAAGAGCATTTCACTGAAATTCAGGAAAACCTGGCAGTACTTTTGCCTCTGCTTCTCCCTTGGTATGTTTTTTATCTTCAAAACAAAAACAAAACAAAAAACCCCAAGTAGTTCTTTGTCTTTCATTTGGTCTGTTTCCCCAGACCATCATCTCTCTTTAGACAACAGGGTTTCTGGAGCAGGGAGCACACTGTGTTCACACCATCCTCAGTATTTTCAATCCTAGGAGTTGCTGAAATTCCCTATTTAGTGGTAAGACCCCGTGTTGGTGTAAACACAGAAATTGCACAAGAAGACAAGTCCAATGAGACTTGTGGCTTCAGTCCCTGCTCTACCCGGGGACAGAAGCTGGGCTTTATAAGTCGGTACTATAAGGGCACAGTACCACGGCTCTTCAGCACAACCAGGGATGCCCACGTTGTTCACCTGTTATCCTGTATGCTGGATATCATCTGGGGCAGGCTAAATATTCTTCCAGGCAGTGAAGCTCCTGCATGGGCCAGAAGACTGGTCCATAGCTATGGTTCACTTATCTGGATACAACTGGCTGAAGCCTGTACATTGAAATTTTGAGCCCAGACTCAAGTGGTCCGAGTGCCCCTGCTCAGGAAGGGCAACAGTCCTGTAGCAGGCAATGTCACTAAGGGGCTGCATGCACTCAAACCGCAGTGTGTTCACCCCATGGTAATAAGTCAGTTAAATGAGTATCTGGGTAGATAGGCTTTCATTAATCAAGCATATGACTTGGAGAACAAATAGTCATTGAAAACATCTATACAAGCCTGGAAGAGTGCAGCTGTTAGCATTTCATACTACATTATCACCACATATTTAGATTGTTATTAAGTGAACTTCAAGTATGTGAACTTCCATTTGTCATTTCCCCCTGGTGAATTCAGCTACCAACATTGATTTCTTTTTTATTTTAATCTGAAAACTTGGCTATTAACTTTTCAAAACTTATTAATATGTTTTCACTCCATTGGTAGCAGCTTCCCCCCACCTTCTACTTAGCTTGTTAAAACTCAGAGTTGATTAAATATGACACAAAAGTAAAATATTACATAAGTGCACGAGAAAATTTTTATTTCATTATTGACACAAAGTGAGTCATCTTGAATATGACACTAGCTTTGGCTCCATTTTCTTTCACTTTTTTGCTCTGGTTTTATATTTAATCACAGTTTTTTTCTGCCTCTCTTTGCGCGTATGATTTTGTTTTTCAAATCCACAGCAGAATGATCCAACTTTGTTCTTGTGCTATTAATTAACACCACGCTCTAGCTTCCAACATACTTAAATGATGAATAAGGTTAAATTCCAGACAATGTTCTGTACATTGCCATCAATTAACAATTTTCGAGGCAGCGCTTCATTAATAAACATTGATCAGCAGAGCCCTTGTGTAGAGAGCATTGGAGCTCAGAATTTGTACCACAGCTTCTTTAATATGTGTGCTGGAGTGTGTGGTGTGGGTGAGCATGTGCACAAGTGTGCATGTGTGCGTGTGTGAAAAAAATCAATGCAATATCCTAGGAAACTCATCAGCACATCATCTTCTTAAAGGTTAATTAAGAATTTGAGGAAGAACAGAGGGGCTGAATCAGAGGTGATGGACATCTGTGTCTCTCCAGATCATTAAGTACTAATTAGATTTGGAAACTCTATTGAGCTTCCTTGGTCTCATCAAGCCATGTGATAGTCCCTGGATACCTCAGTGTGAAATGCCATCAGCACTATATCTCCCTTTATGAACAGGATGCACTTCAGTCTCAGGTGTGCCTGCTGTCTCTCACTCTGTGTGTGTCTGTGTCTTTCGGTATGTGCCTGATTAAGCTATTTTATATACTGCATAAAAAATGCATGGAGAATACAGACTGTTTCAGAATCATGTGTAATGCAGCATTTTTGCTGCAAGGTTAACAAGGCTGAAAAAGGGATAAAAAAAAGCAAGAAAAGTACCTGTAAGGTATAAATCCAGAATGGACAGGGGCAAAACTTCGAAGTCCATATGAATTGTCTTGCTGTGCTAGAAGTTCACTTAGGGAGGACTTCCAAACTGTCTTCCCACTACTTATGTTTTCTGAGCTCAAGATAGACGTGGGGCAAAATAGTGGCTCCACAGTTAAAGCTGTCAGAGCAAGACACCACCATGCAGCCTCAAAGAGACCATAATACATATTTTATCAATTACCTCCTTTAAAATTCTTAGCAAGAAGTGCTGCACAGCAAAATCCCAGAAGAAGGGGTGCAATTTTTTAGAAATCACTTCCATGGAAGATAAGATGCTGCTTTTAACTTAATTTTCTGGCTTTTCAGTATTTCCCAGTCTTACAGGGAAAGGTTTTCTCAGGATTTTTCCTTTAAATTGAATTGGAAATACAAATGTAGATGCTCAGCTTTGGACAAGGATGTAGCCAGCAGTCCAATCTGTGCTTGAAAGAAACCTTTGAGGTGCCCAGGGACTGAATCAGCTCTCAGTCAGCTCAATTCAAACCAGATGCCAGTGACCAAATAGGTTCTTCTGTCAAAGAGCCTTGGTGGTGCTATTAGAAAAAAAAGCACAGTTGGCTCTGTTATGAGGGTTCCCTGAACTTGGTAACTCAATGAGATTTGTTGATTCTAGCTTTTAGGCAGTCTTAAGCTAATGGGATGGCACAAAACTTCTGAAAGGTAAACGAAGAATGGGCCTCGTAGCACTTCGGCATTGTTAGTCCAAAGACATCTTATTCTGGAATATGCAAGAGGTGTCTTCTTTATATATAAAGACCTAACCCATACCCAGTAATACACCTATTCCCTTCCTCAGGATGGAGCGGAGTATAATATACCTTAAGATGTTAGCTCTCATTTAACAAAATGATCCTGGAAAGGGTTCTCCTTTGAGCTGACATTTTCAAGAAATACCTGGTAAAAGGGAGGATGTTGACACTGGGGATAGTTGCCATTGCCTTTTTGAGCCCCATTGAACTTTGACTTTGATTGCATCCAATGTAATGGAAGTTAATGGTTCACTGGCTCAAACTGTTGCCCTGCCGATACTGTGCTATTAACATTTTGGTTATTAAGAGCAAGTCCAATTGCATTAGCATCGTCACAGGGGTGAAGGGAACAGGCTGAGAACCACTAGGATATGGGTTCCTTAGGATGCTTCTGGAATTAAAATCAACTGCCTCCCGCTCCCACCACTACTGCCACCCAGATTTCAGAAGCACATGACTGAACTGAAAAGCTACTGATAATGTTGCAGCCTGCACGTCTGCTCCAGAATATCAAGGACCCCTTGATAAACCCACCGCAATGCCTGGAGCACTTCATCTGCAGGCGACTTGCTCTCTGCAATATGGAGAGGATTGCCACTAATCCTGGTGCATTACTGTTCACTTGACAGAAGTCGCCTGAAACAACTTGCGTCTGTTCTTGTCCTGATTTGCTGTCGGTATTTATTAAGAACACTGTGTTTAAAATGGCACACAATGTAGCCTGCAGATAACATCTTAAGCTTCATGTCTATACCAACAAAAAAACCAAACACCCCCTCCTGAGAAAATCTCCTCCAAACATTGTCACTCCCCACTTTGCTCAGTCACGTCGCCCCTGCTGCTTCCTCCCCAAGAGGTCCTTGTAAGAGCAGTGGTGGTAGCAAGAGGCATCTTATCTCTGGTTTTACTGATAAACATTCCCGAGCTGCTGTAAAATAATTTTAAAATGTTTCTCCCCTTTTTGGCATAACTGAATATTAACCTTCATGGATGTAAATTTATAACAGCTTCTCTGAAGATTCAGTCTTAACCATTGTGCTTAGAAGTAAACAAGACTAGCTGTTGAATATGGTAATGGTTATAAGATGTGGGCATTTATGTACCAAGAAAGAATGTGGTTTGATGCAATGAATTTTCCAGTTTCCAGTAAGGGCCCTACAGTATTTCCAGCTGGGTTGATTACAACTGTTTCTCCTAGCTTTTGATATCTCTTGGTTTCAATATCGTCACAGACCAAGAAACATTATCAGTTTGAGTAGCAGAAGGCAGTTCTCAAGCACACCGGCAAAGCGAATTTGCTTTTTTGTGTCTCTTACATAAAAACGGTGGTTCTTCTGCCAATTCAACTCAAAACTATCATACAGAAAAATAAGTCTTGGAGGAGATGGATAATCAGGAACTTTTAAATAAGGAAGGTATTAGAGAACCTAAATGAAATCTCTTTGTGCTTTCTTTACTAGCCCCTGGAGATTTTATCCTCCTAAGCTGGTATTTCATTGCTAGTGGAGTAAATTTTCAGACCTATCAGGTCCCTAAAGACCTATTTCTTCTACTCTTGGATGGATAGTATTCTTAAGAATTTAGCACCAAACAAGATTTTCTTGTTCTTTTTTGCTCCCAGCACATTGGTCTCATGAAAAATTTCATCACTTATGCATGTGAAGGATGTGTGTGCATGTGTGAGGGTATGCATATGTATCAGTCTAGCATATTTTAAGTCATTTTATATACATATGTATATATATATGTATTTGTGAAGAGGACATGTACATGTGAAGAGCGAATACTGTCATATGTGGTCTGGATACCAGATATACTTTAGGCAGTGTGCAGATAGAGAAAGGTGTGAGTTAAAAGAAGGTTTATATTGTAGTAACAGTCCTAGACAGCAAAAGAAGTTAATGTAAAGTGTAACTCTTCTGATATCAGTAAAGCACTGGAAGACGAATCCATGGTAAATCTTTCCCTCTGCCTTTAAAATAAAGGACAGGTTTGCAAAACAAGGCCCCGTACATCAACCTAGTCCATGCAGCATCTTCACATTTGTCTAGGACAAGCAACATTAGGTATGGCAGACAATAATGGTGCTTCCAAATGAGAGACAGATGGCTGTCCAACACTGACACTGCAGGTGTCCAAGACTTTTAATTCGGTTTCATTCAGTGGATCTTTTGCTCCCCAGTGCCTTGCTACCACTGTCAAACTTTTCCAGAAGCAAGGAAGAGTGCGGGGACAACGTGATAGAATTACAGAAGGTGGTAGAGATATTTGTTAATCTCCCAGGGAAAGTAGTCCATCAGACAACACCCTGTTTCACAAACTAGATCTGTGGAAAACAGGTGTGTGTAGTCTGTGTGTGTGTGTATGTGTACGTGCAGGTAGTGGTGGAAATCCCCTGGATGTAGGGGACAGGACATAGAAGAGGACTAGCTAGTGAGCTTTAGGGTGGGAGGTGAGGAAAATGACAGTCAGATCCTGATGGGATATAACAAGGTGTCCAAAAGAGTAAAACACAACATCTGCCATAAACCAGCCTCCTATTGGTTTCGTTTGACAACCTCAGCTCAGAGAGGGACACAAGTTCTCTGGCACCACAGAGCCCCAGCTGTCAATGTCCTTGTAGGTACCAGTGGGATGAGATGGCGAATAATAGAGTAAAGGCTCCCTTGTCCTTCTATTTCTTTATCCATTCCTGCAAAGACTGCAGTGCTTGAAGCTTTAATCATTTAAAGTTACAGATAGGAATGTCCCTGACAGCACAAGGCAAAGTCCTTGGTAAGCGTAGCTCTGGCCCTAGGAGTGGAAGATGCACTGTACTACTTTTGTGCACTGCTCGCCTTCTGATGGTCTTTCTGAGAATGCAAACCTGCCTGCAGCTGAATGTTTCAGGAGGCCTCTGTGACAACAGCTACACTTCAGCTTGCCTATGGAAGCTCAGGGATTGAGTCATCCTAAGCAACATTTCCTGTCAGCTGGTTCTAGGTAGTAAATATTGGTAGGCACTGTGTAACCCTCATGGAGTTACTCAGAGCTGCAAAGGGACAGGGGGACTCTGCCCTGTCTGCCCAGACACAGCATTTACTGGAAAAACTTTTTATGAGATCTGATGACAATGAAGCTTGGCTTCCTAAGGGTTTGTGCAGTAAGCCCCAACCCCGTCTGGATTTTCTGCTGTGTGCTCCAATGTGCCCCCTTTTTCTGTGCAAGTGTGGTGCTCAGAACTGCACGTTACAGCGTATTCATCTGTGTCAGCCCTCAACAACATCTTCTTTGGGAAACAGGGTACCTGACATGGGAGGAAGAAGGAGCTCACTTTATGTATCTGCTCACTTCTTCAGGGATATCAGCATTGTGAGATACATTTTTCCAGACTAGGACTACCAGGGTCAAAATCTGTCATGTTACAGATTCATAATCTGCATAGGGTATAGATGTAAATCACTGTACACATCCACTCTCCCCGAGGAGAGGAAGACAGGAGGAATTATAAGTTGATACCTGGAAATTGTGATTTATTTTTGAGGAGGAATCTACAAAAAGTGTTCTTCCAACTTCTGGATACACATCTTTCTCCAGAAATCAGGAAATACCAACAGAATTTTAAAAGTATCTTACTAAAGACAGGTTTGTTTGGAAAGATATTTTCCATTTAAAAGAATATTGCAAATGCTCTCTTTTGACCATTGTCTGGACATAGCTTACATTGAATTGCAAGTCCTGGGTATCAAGTGTTTCACCTTTAATGGAATGATATGAATAAATAAGGAGTTTTTTTTTGCATTCCCAAAGAATAACTGTATTTCCTCATCCTGGCTGCTAGGGATGCTAAGCTGTCCTATTTCTCCAGAGACAGGCAGTGCGGCAGGGATGTATTCCCACCCATACAACCAAAGTGCAAAACATCCTTCAAGCATTGTTCAGGGAAATCGCATATAGCATTCTGACAAAGCATGTTCTTTACACTACAGATAAACTAACTTAACTTTACATCAGCAGTTTGTTCATGATCTTTGCAATTTTTATTTTATTTATTGCATCAAAGGAGTAATGATTTGGTCAGATTTGGAATTTCAGATGTTTTTTAGTTTTCTGCATTGGAAACAAATCTCCCAGGCCTTATCACTTTTGCCTGTCTTTAGCTGAGGTGAATAGCCTGATTCAAATTTTTGTAAATATACTTCAGCTGGTCTCTGAGAGGTACTCCGCACTGCAGAGGAATGAGTCACGTTGTTGCTTTCACTTTTACACTGGGGACACTGTTTCTGCCAGGATCTTGCCATTTACTTGGAGAACTAGTCAGCACTCCTTTCATATTCCAGACTGCCATCCTTTTCTTCCCTTTCCCCCTTCCTCCACCCTCTGGGAGCAGCAGGATAACATCTTTCTATTGTCCTGTGGCGATAGACCTCTGGTAAGTGATGTTGCCTGATCCCTGGAGAAGGAAGGAAAACAAAACCCCAGCAAAACAAAACCTGTTCCCATTCACACCCCAAACCCTGAATATGGTCCCTTTGTGCCAGCTGCACTATCATACTACTGCATTCTATCTTGCCATGATTTTTTTGGTGGAAAGCTGCCTATGCAATCCGTGAGCACTGTTGGAACAGCCCAATTTTACAAGCATAAAGTATTATGATTGCATTGATTTCCATCATAAATCATATTTTCCATCCTCTGTCTCTCTTTCCTTGCAATGACTGAATTAAGCCTTGGTGTTTTCTTTAGCTGCTGCCAGAGCTGAGGTTTGAGATGATATTAGGGTAATGATGATAAATTTTACCCTCAAGCCAAACCATTTCCACATTACAGATAATGTTTTTTTTTCCAAATAAGTTCTGTTATTGGAATCCAGGACCCACCACATCTGCAAGCTCAGAGGCTGCCTCAACACACTCTCTTTGCTGTAATGGGTTTATGGATTTGAAAATTTGCTCTAAACAAATAAATGAGAGAAGAGAGGAAAGAATGAATGAAAGAATGGAGAGGGAGACTCAACCAGAAGGAAGAGAAAAAGAGGAGAAAGGAAGGGGAAAAAAAAGGAGAAAAGAAGAAGACAAAAAATAAGGGAAAGAAGAAATAGAACAACGGGGGGAAAGCAAATAAAGAGAAAAATGAGATCATTCATGCAGCAAAGTACTAGCAAGCCTGCTGCTAGCTGTGTGTGTCTCTGGGAAGGAGAAAAGCTGGCCCTGCAGACAAACATGAGTGCCACACAAGCACGCAGACTCACAGTTATGTGTTTCAGATTTCACCCCTGCCTTCTTAAAAGGCCATTCCCTAGCATCTCATCTCATAAAGGTCTTGGACAGACTAATGTAATATTCTTGCAAATTCTCAGCTGTCCCCACTATGGACTAGGATAACACTGAGCTGAGACTGACCCAATATTAGTACTTGTACTATGGACTCACTCTCGGGTGATGTCTTACTGGTCTAAGGTTATTCTCATTTTTCTGAAGCTACTGGACAGCAGAACATCTTCCAGCTTTTGTCTGAGGGCAATTCGGTTTGTGTAATCAGGCCTGAAGGACAGTGTCCTATGCTCAGCAGAGTATAGATTCTGGGCATGGTGACTTTCAGTACAGCAGCTAAGGGAGGCCAAATTCATTACTTACTTATTCTTCAGCCACTATAAAGGCCATTCACCATGTCACTGTGGTATCTTGTAGGGGTAACCCTTTATAAATCTGTATCTCTCACTGATGCCCCATTCCTGATTTGGAGCATGGCTCAATAAATCTTATGCTCTCTGAGTGGCTTGTAAGCACCTAAGTCCCTCTCTGCTCTGCTCCTCACATTCACCAGACCATACCTGCTTGAGTGTTTTTTTGCTTGTTACTCTACTGAACGAGTGAGGTCCCCGATGGGAGCACAGGCAGGGATGCCTGCTTCAGCAGCAGGCAGCCCTTGGAAATCAGACTGGCTCAGAGCAACAGAAGAGTTCTGAGGAGCTCTAGTTGGGGAAATCACCTACAGACACAGACACTGCTGAGGAGAAAAGCACACCTTGATTACTACTCTATTTTTCTCATGGTTTGCCCTGTCAGGTGAGACTTTCTTAGGAAGCTGCTTAGCATCTGCCACCATTTGTACATGCAGAAGAAGAATAGTTTCATATACTTGGTTCATCTTGAGCTGTAAAATTGCATCTCATTATTTTACACTGTGACAGTGGGATTCATCTGAATGAAAGCAGGTATCTGTGACATAGACGTCTCCAGCGGAGAGAATGACCCCAGACTCCCTTTAGAGTCAATGGAGGCAAACAGGCACTCCTAACTTGTGATTTATCTCATCTTATGGTGAACATCTAAGTCAGTCAGATGAATCCCCCACTAGCTTTAAAGGGAGTCTGGGGTGACTTGCTTAGATAAAGCAGCCTGCTTTATCTCTGTCTCAAATCTGTCTGAGATCAGATGAGTTGCATGCAGCTGTACCTTATTTCTTAGTGGTCCAGCTACTTTCAAAGAGACAACTGACTCGTGCTGTGTTTGTGTGGCTTACATAAGCATCCCCAGTATGATTTGAGTTGGCAAATAATACTACTGCACGATGAAATAGGTATACTGCACAGAAGAAGCAAAGAGGTGTCTATAATAGGAAAATTAATTTAATCACAGTACTGGAATATGAAATGAAGGTGGAGAAAAAGTGAATCCCACGTGGTTTGCTAAAGATATTCCTTGTTGTGCTCTAAAGGGAGGCACGATCTCACAGACAAAGGCTGACTTAGCATGACAAGCCTCTGTATTAAATTCTCCTGAAAAGGACAGAGCAGAACCCTTGGTTTTAAGCTCCAGAGAGATGTGGAGTCACACCTCCCTGCAGACTTTGCATCTTGGTCCTGGATAAGTTGATGGGTCTTAAAATTTTACCACAATAGCTCTTTGCTCTAAAGCCACACAAGCATTTCAAAATGATCTAATGAGCCAAGGGGAAATGTTAGACGTACAAGATTTTTGTCTGGGCATTCTGGGTCTGCACAGACATTTGAGTAGTCTGGTCTTTACTCTCAGTAGAACAGAAACAAAGCTGATGATGTTGGCTCTAAGAAAAAACCTCTCCCAAGGTGTCTGGTATCTGATGCCACAGCTCCAGCAGTACACTAAATAGGTCTGGGCATGGGTTTAGGCACTGTACTGAGAGCACCCAACCAGTTTTATTGTTAGCATGATCCTTGGCATGATTTTAGTTGATGCCAACTAGTGCTGTCCCATGCAATGCGTTGATATGGGGGATAGCTCAAACTGGGAATGATTCCAGAAGAAGTCTGGATGAGGCCACTCCGTTTTGGTAGGCAGAGAGTTTAGCCACATGGTTGAGCTTTGTTCTGTGCCACTTGCCCTTGTGTCCAGCGAACAGGTCCTGGCTTGTTTGATTAAGCTGCGTAGCTCTTGCTTTGCTAATCCTGTCCAGTTAAGCCAGCTACCTCCTGCAAACTTTTTTCTGTATGCCCCAGGTTCCATAACAGCAGATATCCTGATTCACATTTCATCCTCCTCTGGAGCTCAGAGTTATTGTTCTTCTCAGCCCTAAGCCAGAAGCTCTCACTGCAACAAGCCTGGGCAATACTGAAATACAACCTGATGCAGATGGTAGGGGCCAGCTCTGATTCTGGCCAACATATTTACAGCAGGGAGAAGGGAAAAAAATTGGACCTGCAGAGAGGTAAGCAGGTGGCAGGCAGTTTATTTCATTGGCAGTGCTGGAGTGCCTACTTCACAGGATGCTAAATGCAGTAAGTGGGGAGGAGAACAAATTTAAGAGGGAAGAAGGAGGGGGTGAAGCAGTCAGTGCTCTTCAGGCTATGAAGGGAACATCCTGCACTTCCAGAGCAGTCTCAAAAAAGGAAAACACCCTCAGTATGCTGCCTTTGCAGGGTCCATGTCTTTATTATTCATATTAGGCCCTAAAGAGGAGCTATCTCTGAGGACATGAGTCATCTGGGAAAGCCAACAGTCCTAACATGTCCCTGCTGCAAGTCTGGGTTTGGCACAGACAGTGCATCCTAGGCTAAGCGTGCCAGTTGATACGTCCTTAAAATTGGGCTAAAACATTTTACTTGCTCACCTGGATGAATCAAATTGGGATCAGTCCTACTTAATCAGACTGTCTGGCAATCCTACCAGCAGCCTACAGTAAAAACCTACCTGATACCCTGCTGCTGCAGCCAGGACCATCAGAAATCTGTGCTGTGCTCCATCATTCCTCAAGGCTAACTGCTTCCTGCTAGTGCTGACTAACCAAATTAGACCTCTACTTTGAATCTATATTCCTAGTACCAAGTCCAAAACTCTGAGAATGCAGCAGGGTGCCAACACACAGGGCAGGGCTAAGTGATGCATTTTCCTCTATCCCTTTCTATTCCACAGTTTAAAAAAAATCAGCAAAGGCTTTATGTGCATCCTTTCACCTGCCTCCTTTTTCACCATGCTCATTGCAGGAAAGGAGGAACCAAAACTGAAGTATGTAATTTAAGTGCAGTAATGCACAGCTTATGATGCAAGACTCCTTTCAAGGAATAGATTGACCACATGGGAGATCAGCAAGGCAGACAATGCAGCCAGGGAAGTGCATGACAGCTGATGCTGTAGCTGTGCAAACTAAAGCAGCCATAAAGGAAATCAACAATTAAGCTTCATGGAACAAAACTATGCACCTGAAGATACCAGGAATGACCACCCTAAGGCAGTCAAGAAGCGCCTGGGGCCAAGTGTTTAGAAGCTTCATGTCCTGAGTAGGGCTTCTGTACAGTTCTCCTTCCTCTGCCTCCACAAATTGACCAAAACTAAAGGCACCGTTTTTGCATTGACTAATAAATCTGCAG
The DNA here is from genome assembly GCA_013389905.1 of Sula dactylatra. Lineage (NCBI taxonomy): Eukaryota > Metazoa > Chordata > Aves > Suliformes > Sulidae > Sula > Sula dactylatra. The sequence continues at coordinate 43,158 of WEKW01008665.1, forward strand.
TGGCAAAAGCGGGAGTTTGATAACCGTTCCTAGGACCTGGTGGACAAGGTGCCTAAGAGGACAAAGTCACTCTCACATTTACTAACAACCAGTATTGCTGCTGGCAGGCACACAACAGGGAGAAGGATTAGATAAAGCACAGAGAACAACCCCATCTCCACCTTGTAAAAGAACATTTATAACCCAGTGCAATGGAGCATTTATAGTCATTGTGGCTGTACCAGACAGCTTCAGTCTGCCGGGCTGTGATGTTAGGACTGTTTTTGAATAAAGAGAAATACTAAACTAGATTTTGACTATTTCATAGATGGTATTTTATTTTATTCCATTTGAACAGTGTTTTGGTTTATCTTGTGTTTAATTTGAAGGATTGAGCAGTTTACCAATAAAGCCCATAGTAAGATCTACATGAGAAATACACTTAAAAAACCCCAACCCAACAACAGCAACAAACCCCTTTCTTCTGCTGCTGCTAATAACAAGGCCTATTACTTCCCAGCCTGTGTTTGGTTTCAACACTGTATAATCTCTCAGCTGCAAACAAGACACCAAGACAGCTCTGATTAGAGGTACCCTATTTTTTGTCCTTGATATTTGTTCTCACTGGAGAGGTGCCAAACGCTCTGCCACATGTGTAGGTACAGGCGGAAAATAGGCTCTGTTTCAAAAAGACCCCTGCGTTTTGAGGTTAATGCTTTAGTACAAGACTCATCCCATTTTTTTCCCATTTAGACACAGTGGAAGTCATCCCCCACCTCGTACAGCAAAGCACATAGCCTGGGCAGTAAAGTATTGCATGAGGTCATATCGCATTGGCATGCATCACACAGGGAACTACACCTATCCTTTGCCGTTACCTCTCCCAGGGGTTCGCTAACTTTTCTCTCTTGACCTGCCCCAAAGCCTGCAAAGACTGACACCAGCCTGGAGCTCCTTGGCTGCCCAAAATGAGTGAGAGTGTCTCTGTTTAGACTAATGGGTATGGACTGGCTACGATTAAATTTAGGCTAGATATGAAGAGGAGACAGAGATGTGGAAAAGCCTTCCAAAACAAAACAAAGAATGGGTGTGATCTGAACAAACACAGATACCTATGACTGAGCCAGGCCCCTTCTACTCAATGGAGAGAATTAAGCATCACTTATGAATCACCTCACCTTAACCAGGCATTCGAAGCAGACCAATGAGTCACAGCCCAGAAATACCTATTTGTCTCCCCTCGATGTAACAGCCCAAGGTAACTACACAAGACAGAGTCCTTTACACTGTAGGTGGTTAAAGTTGGGTGTGTTGAATTAAAAAAAAAAAAAAATCAACAACACCACCCTAACTGTGTAACAAGACATTTGCATAAAGGTTATATGACACAAATGGATATGACTGAATGAGATGATGCAGGGAGTCTACTGCAGGTCAAATAGGACAATTCTTGCAACAATCAGTTAATAAAAAACTACCTTGTTGGAATCAGCTTACAACTACTGCCTTAAAAATCTAGATATTTTCCTTTGAAACTACTGGAGCACTTCTTGGTTTACATTGGGTAGTGAAGAACTGTGTCTTCCCATTAATTTGAATTTAAGGTCTAAAGACTACAGGGTTTCACTTCTGTCTTTAATTAATCTGTTTTCATCCAATATTCCTGTAATTAACAGAGGTGAATCAAGGGATTGGTTTAAATAAGGAAGAAGCAGAGACTTTTTCAGGAGTGAGGTTTCTCTTGATACTCTTTTCCTCAAATTTGTCTCAAATGCCACATTTCATGACTCCTTTCCTCTTTGAATAAAGCCAACTTCCATATGGTTATTTTTGCTACCATTGCTGCCTCAAATCTCATAAAAAACATTGTGAGGTTTCTCTTACCAAAACTAATGGGAAACAGTGGTAGGTGATGGAGAAGAAAGATGAAGAAGCTTTTGTGTCCTGGGTACCTCTCTTTAACAAAAGCGCAGCAGCACCATTTTTAGAAAAACCCATGTGTGCCTTTGGCACTGGTTAGATCAACAGTGCAGACAGTGGTAGATCCCAGCAGTGCATCCCAGCATATGCACAAGTTAACTGAGCCATAAAGGGAGCATCAGCACACATTGTCCCAAAGATATTGGTACCCTCTCCAACCTAGGATGAAGTCCTGCCTTCCTGCTTTTGCCAGGAGTAAGCAGGATTAAATCACACTTCTGACATCAGTGGGATTCTTTTAGGGTAAAGAAGCATATCAAATCTGACAAGCATATTCCTCTTTTGGTGTCCTTGTGTTGTAACTGACAACAATGAACCCAGTTCTGGCTTTTAATTTGGAAGTGAGGGCTCAATTTTTGAAACAGCATGAGAAATGTACTTCTGGGGTACCTTTACCATGATTCACAAAGCACACTACAATCACACGTAGAGGACCCCTGGCACAAACCTCCCCAGGACACAAGGTTTGAACCTATAGCTGAGTGCTTTTGTCCATCACTCAGGTGAACAGATCCTGAGGCCAGTGACTAGAGTGATGTGGTTTCTTGCCGTGGTCGTTTCCTTACCTGTATTTTTTTCCTCACTTCTATGCATATCTAACATTAACAAAGAAATCTGCATGTGCTGTCTGGCTTGCCCAGTGTTTCAGATCTCCTGCAGGCTCCCTCACACCTTTTTCACCTTTCACAATGGTGCCGCCATGCTCTGAATGCGGTTCCTCTCCGACAGCTGCCTGTTTTGAAACCCTCACGATAGCACCAGTCCTGCCACGTACAAGATAAAATCAAACGCCACTGCTTCCATTTCTTTGGAAACGGCATCTCTCTACACTCCCATCTCACTAAAGTGCTGACTTATCTGAGCTTGATCTTCTGCTAAATAATAATAATAATATATTTTTTAACATATCACCTGGTACTCCAAGTGATGTGAAAACTCTTTCAGAGAAGTCTGCTGAGGTTAGCTGGATGCAAGTGTTTCCAGAGAATTACTTGGGTCCCTTCACAATTAAAGTTATTGTATGGGGAGAAAACCACCACCCACAGCCATCCTTGCCTCTGACACATGGATAGATGCTCATAACTTGCTCCTTTTCCTTCTCCCTTTCCCTCTCCATCTCCATCTTTACAGGGTTATCACCTCATTTGGGGATCAAATTGTGGGTTGTAACAACCAACCGACTTCATGAGTTAAAAAGCCACAAGATGGCATTATAGAGCAAGTAAACGGAAAATCTGTGCTGGAATCTGTTTTTCCCCTCGCCGGTGGAGGAGGAATTACGAGCAGCCGAACGGTGCTTGCTGTAAGAGGGGACAGGTGTTTCAGAGCAGCTTCCAACACAGCCACTGTCCCTTCTGTTGACGGTCTCACCTGGTTAACTCTTATTAACATTTCCAAGATTTCAGATGAAAGCCCTTCAGGAAGCAGAGGAGAGCACATGCCTCTTTATCTAGCCTTTGCTAGTGTTATTTTCCTCTCAATGCACTGCTTTTTTTCCCCTTTTCTTCCTATATTCAAAGTCGTGTGTGCTAGTGCTTGTGTTGGTTTTGAGGGGGTGTGTGGTACATCAGTCTGTTGTCTCTTGAGGTTGTGGATGTGATATAAACTGCTTGTTTGACCACAGCATGTGCTGCAGATATAAGTATGTGCAGGCATGTTGTGGATTAGTGTGGATCCTGAGGGACCAAAGGAAAAGGCAAGCAAGGGAGGGTATAGGGTATGCACATGTGTGCATGCATAGGATACATGAACGTCTTGAGGTTAGGCAGCTGAAGTATACGTGTACACAGTGCAGTAGTACATCTGTACTGTGGCTGCCTGTCTGTGAAATGGCAAACACTTTCAGTGGAAAGTTGTCTTGGGAAACAGTTGTAGGTGTGGTGTGTACTGTTTTTGTTGTGCTGTGGCAAGCTACATAGCTATTAAAGCTCATTGTGAGTGTGTGGGCATCTCTCGTGGCTTGCAGGCTCTGTGGCACGAAGCAGGAGCATGTGTTGTGGTGGGGTGTGAATTATTCTGGCAAATGGTGCCTCCATGGCCATCATGGACACAACGCTGCTGGCTTGGCTCTGCGGTGCAGGAGGCAGTGTGCATGCATCAGCACTCCCATGTTTCCTGTTTCTGTGGGGCATGGGATTTACATGTGCATGAACATTGTGGGGGGCACATACAGATGGTTTTGGACAATTACAGCCCACTGCAGCAGTAAGACTGGGGAAGGGGAACGGGTAACATTCAGCCTGATCCTGTAGCACTTGTCAGCATTGAGGGGGAAAAATAAAGGTGAAAAAAATCCAAGCCCCTTGCTGACTTTCACTGCAGCTCAGCAGAGAATGCAGCACTTGCAGAAACAACTGAGCTGCTCACCAATACCTGACACAGACTAGCTTATTTTGTAAATACTATAAAGTCCCTTTTATTTCACATCGTGCTTTGTTACAGGCCAGGCCAAGGAATTCATTAGGGCTGATTCCTCAGAGCATCCTGCAAATGAGACAGAGCTCAGGCTGAACACGCTTCAGAAATCAGCGATCGAAATAAAAGCTAGAATCACCAGACCTCTCCAGCGTCTCTTTCCTCTTTCTTACGGTCAGTGAGGGCAGGTACTTTTCTTGGTGGCTGCTAGTGAACAAAGAGATGCAAAGGTACAAATGTTGTTGTTTTACATGTGGTGCTGTTCGAAGGAGTGTGTGAAGAAACTATTTCTCTTTATATTAGAAATCATCTTAGTACTGTTATTTTTATTACTCCTATGACTATGTTTATAGTTGTTACTATTTTTAATTTACTTCTTAGTCAAATTGGCTGAGGAAATCTTTGATATTTTTTTCCTTTTTTTTTTTTTTTCAGCTGTAAAAGAGCTAATAAGTTGCTGCATTTTGACTCCAAGGAATTGATGTGAGATTATTCCCACTTCGATTACTTTCTTGATGCTTTGTCCAGCTTCATTTTGATATTAGTCATCTTTGTTTTGTATTTGCATTGTGCTCCAGTCAGGGATCTTTTCAACACTGCATTTCCTTAAACACAAAGCTCCCAAAAGATTACAGGCAGAAAAGAGTGCAAGGGTGAGGTTCTCTGTGTATGGAGGTGTTATTTTTCATGGCAGTCTGTGCCACAGTGTTGTTCCTTTGCTTTCCTTCTCATGCCCGAACCTCCGTGTTTTAGAGTGCAGCTGCACACAGGGGTTCAGCCTGTGTAACAGCTCCCTGCTGCCACTGGCCAAGTATGGTCCCTATCCCTTGCCAACATCTGCATGGCCATGTGGTCCTGCCACCCTCCCCTTACACCAGTTTTGATACCTTTAAGACACAGAGGTGGTTCAACCTGTTAGTCCCATGAAAAGCTATTCCATCTTTTTTTTTTCCAGTTGCCTTGTTAATCAATTTAGTGAGCTGATTTTGGCCAGATAAACAGCAGAGATAATGCCATGGAGGGGACACATGCTGTCCCCATAAAGGGCTCAGCCTCTGCCACCTTTCAATGGCACTAATATATTGTGTTCAAGCAGTAACACAGAGTTTTGCCCATACAGGAAAACTGTAAACGTTTTGGGGTAAGGCTGTCCTTAGTCCATAAAGGAAAGCAGCATGATCTGCCCATCTGCTGTGTGCGAGCATGCCCTGCTCTCTCCCCTTCCCCTCAGTCTGCCTTGAACCGCCTGTCCAATCGCAACCAGACACAGCAAAGTGGCTCTAGCTTCCAAGAGACTGGTTTCTGAAATGGCTCATGAGAGTAGGTGGCTGAGGTTGAGCAGAGGGAGAGTGTCAATGCCCCTGTTAAGGGAAAGGCACTGACATCTCATGCCATAGGCATAAAGGCACTAGAGAGTCAACACAGGATGGGCAAGTGAAGACGAATACTCAAACACAGGGAAAACTAGGACATGAAAAGACCAAACTTCAATGCAACAAGCCATAGGGGACTACCGCAGGTGGAATGAATTGTTTAGTCTTTGACCACCAGCCCCCAAATGCAGGAGGGTCCAGGTCTTGATGTGGAATCCCAGACCCTGTGCTACTACTGCTATTGCTACAGTATTGCTACTGCTGCTGCAAAACATAGACATGAAGTAGAGAAACAGAGCAAATGGGAGATGTCTGGGGAGCTGAGATCCCAGAAAAATGATTCCTCGGCATAACTAAAAGAGGAAGGCATCTCTAACACTAAGAGCCCAATGTCACGGTTATTCATGTGATACGAAGAGACAGCTCTGCACAACGCCTTAGAGAAGAAATCCCCTCCCAGGAACACTCTGAGGTCCTGATTTAGCACAGACTTAAAAATGCTTTTGAGTTTCACTATCTCGAGTGACGCTTACTTCTGTGTGTACACCATGATTTCAAAAACTGCACCAGGGCACATAACAGCTTACACCCGAAGAGAAAGCAGACGTAGGCACAACACAATTACTGAGGCTGTGGATACAGGCTGCCTGAGAGCCTTCTTTTCAGTGGCTATCCCTTTGCTAAACACAACGTCGGGAGACCTTTGTGGTAGGGTATGATCTGCTTCAGGCTGAAACAGCTTAACCATTATGGGGATGAGATGATCACCCTTGTGTGGGAGATTTTTGCTGAATGCCTTTCTTAGCTTGAAGGGATTCAAACTCTACTCTTGGGAAAAGTTCCTTTCCATCAGACTACAAGCCACACTATAAGAGAGGGGAGAGAGTTGCACCCTCTGTCCCCTAGCACTGTGAAATTGGTGAGAAAAGACAGAAAGAATATACAGAACAGAAGAAAGAGGAGTGACAGGGGTATATCTCCACAGCTCAGAGATTAGAGAGCATACCTTTGAGTGGGAAAGTTAATGCATTTGGGTTTTATCCAATGTTGATTTCATGTAAAATACATTTGGAGATTTATTTTTTTAAAAAAAGAGTGAGAGAGAGGCTGAGCTATTGTTCAAGAACATACACTATGTATATGGTTACAATAATATGAAAGAAATGCTTCATGCAATTATTATAGAAGATAGTATGATTAGACAGGCAGAGAAAGATAGAAAGAAGCAGATGGGCAGAAATATAACAGAAAAAGCCAGAGAGCTAGCTAGCTGTTAGGAAAGCAGAAGAAAGCAAAAGTATTACAAGAAATTATTGTGTAAAGCAGTAGTCGTGTAGACTAGATTAGGGAGAAAGAACCCTTAGCATGTCATTGGGAGGGAAAAGTAGCGCAAGTTCAGGATGCAACGAAGCATCCAAAGAATGGTTGAGTGGGTTAATAATGTCACAGCAACATAATCAAATTAGTAATGCTATCTTGGCGATGTGGTCTAGTCTATCAAGGCATTTACCTGGTTACATTGTTCAAAACAATACTGCTGGAGAGGCAGAGCAGTCCAGATGTCCTCCCCATCCTGTGCTTTGCGCAGGCACAGACCATTCTCTCTTATGGAAAACCTCCCTGCAGGGAGGAGGGTGTTAATGGGGCAGAAATTGCTTCCTGGCTCTCTCATCCCTGCCTCTAAGCCCTGTGCCCCGGCTGCCAGCTCCCAGTGGCATCTCTGGGACAGAGTTTTGGGAAGAGCAGCCCCGCTGGCACAGCAGCATGATGCCTCCCTGAGACATCTCTGTGAAACAGTGCTGGCCACAGGGAAGTGGCATCAGCCTCCAGGCATGGCTGAAGCCAAGGCGAGAGGAATGAGTGTCCCTGAAGTCCTTCCCAGAGGGAAAAAAAAATCTACTTGGGGAGGAAGCAGAAGTTTTATTATGTATCCCCCCCCAATTTGTACTGAGCAGCACAGCCTCACTAGGGCTGTAACCCCCCTTTTCTTTGCCCATCATCCTCTGTGATTTTCTGACTATCTACTACTGTAAGTCTTCCAGCCTGAAAGCAAGGTAACCTGATGGAAAGAGCCCTGCGCTAGGACAAATCTAGCTAGCCAGGGGTATAAGATAGGCATAACGGGATAAGGCCTGGTCTTAAATGGTATGTCAGACTTGCAACACCCAAAAGATGAAGCAGAAGAAAATGCATAGGGATGATGGGAGGCATACAGATAGAGGGGTGGGCTCACGTCACAGGACTGAGTGTGTCCAGGATGGAAATTTATATAGGGAAGGGAGAAGGGAAGAGATATCTTACAAGAACAGTGTTATGTGAGAGGGGCATAGGAATATTTTTACAGTTTCAAAGAATTCATCTGGGCTGCTGTTTTGTAAGAACAAATTCCCACATCTCACTTTATCAGACTGAGATTAAAATGTGCTTATATTTATATAGTGACATTTCATAGAGATGTTTCATTTAAATATGTATATGTAGTGTATGCATGTATGTATATTTATATAGGAAAAAGAGAATCAATAGGTATAAGTGTCTTTTCTTCAAATTCCCACAACCTAGAAAGAACTGTAAAGGCCACTGATAACTGTATGAGAAAAGACTTGTCTCCAGCCCCCTCCATCCACTCTTTTCTTCCAGGACAGCAGGAGAAAAAGCAAAGATATGCAATTCTCCCTGTTCCACATCAGTGAGGAAGAAGCAGCACAAAGAGTCCTCCTGTCCATCGACAGGACTCAGAGACGGGCACAGGACTCTCAGGGAAGGAAATAGAAAATAAAATCAAATGAGGCTTAATCCGAAAAGCAAACGTTTGCAGGGACAAAGCCACCGCAGGGATTGTCATTTCACAAATTGTATTAATCTGGGCAAATAGTGCTTCAGAAACAGTAACCGTGGTGTTTGTGCTCAGTTCCCCTTCCTGACCTTATCTTGCCTCCCCTGCTCCCCTCAATATGGGCCAAACCCTTATCAGTTTGCACCAAAGGTCTCTTCCTCAACATTGCAATCATGCAAACCTGGAATTTGTGCATGAATCCGATAAGGAAAAGAGATGACTGAAATGTGACTTTGTTCCTTTAGTTTAACAAGTAGTGGGAGAGATTAGTGGCACAAGATGACAAAGCAACTGAGCACCCAGATCCCCAAGGAGCACTTCCTGCACTTTCTAGGGGCTGTGTGTCTGTGAGTAGGATTGTGTTATCATGTTCTGCTTTTTAGTTCCAAATAAATGTGCAAGGCTGAGCAGGTAGAGGGAAGGTTGGAAAAATAAACCATACATAAGTGAAACAGGGTAAGCAGGAAAGAGCAAAGAAATAATTATAACCAGGCTTGCAACACTTCGTGGGCTCCTTTTTGGTTCAGCCAACACATTGGCCACCTGTTTGCCTTGTGAGATGCTTTGCTATAGCTGTAGTCTTTCATTTCAGAAAGGAAACAAGAGGAGAGGATTTTTTCTGGAAGCTGATGGAATTTCTCTTCATTTGCCTATCTTAGTATTTCTCCTGATCACTTGGCATCTGGACACCTACAAATACAAGAATTTTCTATGTACAACTTTCACAGTGAGGATAAGGAGAGGATAGTGGAATTTCAGTTCTATGGGTGGAGCCAGCACAGAAATAATAAAAGAAAAGCAACCTTTCTTCCTAAAAAATACTGACTCAATACACTGCTGGGAAAAGAGCTTTTTGGCTTGTTATGCTGCAAAATCTACCAGACCCGCTCAGGAGGTGGAGGCAATTTTTTTTCTTAATTTCAAAGCCACTAAAACATCATGGGTTTGAACATTTCAGTTCAATCTCTAAAGCTATTGAGTTCATGTTCTGATTAAGAGAGGCAGTGAACAAAGGAGCAGAGAGTGTGTGAGGGAAGGAGGTGAAAGTAAAAACTAGCACGGTGAAAAAATGAGGCAGAGTGAAAAATATATTGAAACTGTGAAAAAAAAAAGCGTTAGAAATATGGAAAGAGAAAAAAGTTATAGAAGAAAAAAAGCTATTTACTGTACCTACCTAACAGTTCCCCCTAATCTTATCTGTCATGCTAATTACCAGACTTAGGTGTTTGGACCTTATGCAAAGACGAGGGTGTGTGTGAGCGCATGTGAGTGGCTTCTGACAACTCACACATACAACCCGCTGATCTCCCCCTTTAGCTAGAGGAAAGTTGCGTGGGTTTTTTTGTTGGGTTTTTTTGTTTGTTTGTTTGTTTGGTTGGTTGTTTTTTTTTTCCTCTCAATTGAATCACCATTAGAATGAGCTGAATTACAGGAAAGACGAGGTTAGGCAGCTCATGTAGCTTTTGAGAAATCAAATAAAAAAATCCAAAGGATTCCCCAAACCCCAGAACTCCAGGAAATGTGCTAGTTCCTGTGTATTACATTGTTTCTTTCCTAACATATTAATGTCCAATACGCAGCAATATGCAATGGCATGCTCTGCTTTACCTTTTCATCCTAAGGCTTTCATTCAGCCTGCAGTTCTGTACAATCTTCGGCACCCCTCTAAAGTTGCACGGAGTTTTACACTCACAATTATCCGCCCTGCATCCCCAAAATCAGTAGCTTTGGCTAAACTGTGCTTTAGGATGTAAATGGCGCTCAAGCGGGGGAAGGTGTGCAGAGGGCAGTTACGTTGGTTTAGTAATGCGGTGAGGTAGCAACAGCTCAAGTGACAACTACTCATTAGCAGCTAATCCAATCGGCCTGAGTAGCTGGAGTTGTTGCTTTGCAAGGGTGGTCATTTTGCTCTCTCAAATATATCAGGAAGTTAAATGAGGACTAAAGGCAAGCCGAGCTGGCCTGGTGCACCCAGCAGGTTCAGCCCCGGCATCGGGGCAGTCACCTGCCAACTGGCTTTGGTTCCATACAGCAAAAAAGCGACAAGTCAGAGCTCAGGGCACCCCTTTCAGTCCCTTTGCGATATCACAATCTTCTCAGCAGCTCACTCTGAGTGTCAGGGACTGAAGTCCGTCTGGGGTGAGGTGGGGGAAGAGAAGGAAAGGGTTAATTCACCATTATCCCATCCTCGGGGCCCCCACTCGAGCAAATTGCAATCCAGCGCTGAAATTTTTCAGCAGCAACACCGATATCATTCCACTGAGCCTTCATTACCTCCTGATCTCTAAATAAGGGCCAGTTGGGCTCAGAAAACATTATGTGGTGCAGTTACTACTGACATAAAACACCGAAGTGGCATTTTGCAGATGAGAAGAACGAGCAAAAACCCCGCAAAATCCTCTGCAGTTGGGTTTAAACGAGGGCTGTAACTTCTCACACATGTCCCGCTCCCAGCCTACAGGAAGAGGCTGATTAATCCTGCATGTGTTAGGCTGGAATATTGCATTACTGGAAGCAAAGAAACCCCTTAATCATATTGCTGGTTATGCCAGAGGTCTGTTTTCTCTCAAGTGCGTCACATTAAGAGCTATCCCTGGGCTGCAGCACTGTCCCGGTCTATTTTTCAGATTGCAGCATTACACGCAGGCTTTTTGTTCTGGTTTTGTTTTAGTGGCTGACTGTCTGGGCTGTGGTTAACCTTCAGGTAACCACGAGCACCGAGGAAGTTTTTGAGGGGAGAGGAAGATAGAATTTTATTACCTCCCATCTCCAAAGGAAATACTGATTTGAAAAGAAGAGCCTTGCTCCTAATATCCCTTTGCTGTTTGCTCCAACAGCAGGGGAGTGGAAGAGCTAATGCCATAGGCAGGATGGGAAGCTGTGGTCTGTCTCTCTCCTCCCCTACCGTCCTGTTCCACTCTGATCTGAAGAAAGATAAGAGTTTCACAGGGAGAACTGCTGTCTGCACCTTCAGCCCTTTTTGAGGGCACAGTTAAATCCTGATTAGGTGTATGCTAGCTGACAGGGCATCCTCCCAACCTTGTTCCCTCCCAGTGCAGCAAGGCTGGTCATCAACGAGAGGAAAACAGATTGAGACCATACTCACTTGGGAGATCTGGAGCCTTGGGAGTCTGTAATTCCTCCCTAGGGCCATTATGGGAGTGAATAGGGAAAAAAAAAAACCTGTCATGTTGACACAGTCCCTCCCTAGGAAGCCCAGGGGAGCACGTGAGAAATGTAGACATCTTCTGGGATAACACACCACGGCACCTGATCTCAGTTCCCTCTCCCAAAACACCCACAGAGAGACACTTCCCTTTGCCAAGGAATAAAGGATTTCCTTCTGACACCAGTGGCAAGTTCTTGTTCTATGTTTTAGCCCATAGCTGAGTTTCAACTTTGCACCCATGACTGATCTCCTGTAAAAGCAGGAAAAACACTGCACTTACTTAAAAAATCCCTCCCTTTCCCAGCTAGGACATTTTCAGAGATCCAACAACCAAATAAAAAACCACAACCAGCATGGGAAGTCCTGGCAGCAGCTTCAACCATTACAAACACATAGACAAGACCTGTGACAATAAACTATGTCCCACAAAGCATGAAACTAAGCAGAAATGTCTTTGGGGATGGCTGATTATTGCACTCAACCCCAGGGAGGAGGAGGTGACAGAAGGAAAAGAGCCTCTGTTTGTACAAGCCACTTTGGACTTTCCCTTTGAACAGGGCACAGGGGCACTGAGTCTTACAGCCTTTTTAATAGGAGCATCTGCTCTTGTTCCCATCCCAGCTGGATGGCATCTATGTGTGTTTGCTGTTAGCGAGATGTGCCATGTGTCATGAGGAGGAGCGTATCCTGGGCAGGGAGCACACACGCGGCTTAGAGGCCTTTACACCATGGCAGCAGGTCCATTTGTTTGGCCTGGGTGTTTGCTTGCGGGCAGCAGCTGCATCCTCCATCTACTGTGGAATTTCCAAATGGTAAAGCCCCCAAGGGTGGATGTCATTATCAGGGTAATGTGTGTGCGAGGGAGGGTGTGGAGGGACGGGGCTTCATGGGCAATTTCCACTTTGTCTTATTTTATTTTACTTTATTTTATTTTATTTTACTTTATTTTATTTTATTTCTTCCACTGACATCTGGAAATGACAGTCATCTCACTCCTACAGACCCTCTGAACTCAGGCCATCTGTGGGACCATCTTTTCCACCCCCTCAGTGATGACCTGCCCTGCAGGAGATTGATGACAATGGAGAGGGGGTGTAGGAAATGTCACAGGGATGCCCACATGGTCAACAGCAAATTTGCCAAAATGGGATTTCTGTCTAGTTCAGGGGCTTGTTATGCAGCTCTTAACACTTTGGTAGGTGTTCACAGGGATGGAGATGCCAAAGCAACCCTATTTATTTGCCCTGTGTTCTCCCTATTCCATCTATGCTCTTTCCCTGTAGAAACGCTCACCAGCAATTTTTAAAAGGCTCATGTTTATAGGGTAAGAGGGGGCAGATGAAGAAGTTCATCCTATCCTACACCTTGTAGAGGGCTTCAGGGGCCACATGGAAACCTGCAGCATCCTCTCTCCTCTGCCCATCAGCAGCAAATGTAACTGCCCCATCTGCCACCCCAGCCCTCCAACAAAACATAAAACAGGCCAGTCCTTACAGCTAAATGACAGATCATACACAAACTACCATATGCAGTGGCTTTTACAGAGTTTAGTCCAAATGACTTGCATGCAAGAGCAGTCCTAGCATGGTCAATCCCCAAATTTGAAGTAAGAGCTGCCAAAGAATGGAGAAGAATTTCTTGCTTTGTAAAGAAAGCTTTGCCTGAAAAAGCTTACTATGAGGTTTGTAAAAGGAGTCTGCATTGATTCAAGCTGGGTGTTAATAATAAATCCAAAGAGCTACAGCACTGGCTCCCCGCCACCGACCTCAGCAAACCCGGCTGAACCTAGCAGACGCAAATACAAGTCAAACTCTGTAGGCTGGATACACAACAAGATACTGTTGTTCCATCTGTAGCAGTGTACATGCCAGTGGATATCAGCCTAACACAAGGCAAGGAGATACATGGGGAAATGGTTGCTTTTCTCCTTCCTTCCCACTTTTTTTCTGCTCTGAGCTGGGAAGGGAGCCTGGAATTCAGTGCCATGTCCGTGGTGCTCCCAATAGACTGGCTTTGATACGGCAAACAGAAGAGTATGCTCAACATATGCTCTGTTTGTGCTACGACACAGGGACACACGTTATGGGACCAATGTAAGCACTACCTGCGATGCTGATGCCCCAAATTGTTCACTGTGCCTTAAGACACTGATTAATTGGGCTCTTGCTGTTTAAATGTCAGGAATACATTTTCCCTAGAAGCCCCCAGCACCCACACCAGGACAAACACCCCTGCAAAGGCCGGTGGGAAATTTGCAGGACGTGACCTGGTTAGTGTCTCTGAGGCCTAATTGGCATCCTCTGCAATCAGTCTGGCTTCGGCTGCCAGAAGAGAGTAAATCGTCTCCTCCTTTCACAGATGGGATGGGGGAAGGGGTGACCACCACGTCTCTGTGTGTTGGTGTCAGGGGATGGCAACAAAGGATGTCAAGAACATCGTGCTGCCAAGATGCTTGCATATTTGGCTTATAACCTGATGAGTGCAAGGCAGGTGGCAGAGTCTATGTCATGCCCTGTGGGGAGTGGGAAGGGAAGGGAAAGAAAGGAGGAAAAAATAAGACTGGTGCAGATGGGAAGTGCCAGCTCTTCTCACTGAAACAGAGCTGTTCAGCTGGGAAACTCAGCCAGAGAAACTTCAAAGGACCAGGAGGGAAAGAGCAGAGCTGGTCAGTGTCAGCAAGCATCTCCTGATCGTTTCCTACAGGCTGTTTAGTTGCTATTTTAAAGAAGTGATTTTGATAGGAAAATAAATTTTAAAGCTCCACAGTTTACAAAAATGGAAAATGAGAAAAATCTCAGAGATTTCAAATAAGTATGTGACACGGGTGTGTGTAAGAGTAAGAAAGAGAGGAAGAGAGAGATTAAAAAAAAAAAAACCACAAAAGACTTCTTGGAACAAAACACACACGAGGCAATGCCAAAAACTTGAGAAGGAGAGTGGTTACACACTAATTTAATTCTCTAATCCCCCTACTCCTGTCACTGTTTACTCACTGATAAATGTGCAGTAGCTTCAGCAAGACAGCCACATTTGCAGAAACTGACAGCCTGACTCAGAGACTATTTACCTAAAGACCATGAATATTAAAACAGGTTTCCAAAAGGGCCCCGTCTTGAAGGAGAAGATTAGCATGGGGCCTCTTGCTGACAGACTCTTCCCTCTCCACCCCTCCTTCCCCCACTCTGTGATGCATCTCTTGTGCAAACACTTGAGAAGTATCACCTAGCTGAAGAATTGAAATATTGGAGTGATGCCCTGGAGTTGTGCATTCAGCTTTAGCCTGACAGCAAAAACACCCACCCATCCAAGACAGAAGTTGGGGTTAGTTTTTTGGGTGGTGTTTTTTTTTTTCTTTTAAATAATTAATTAAAAGCAAAAATAAAACCTTTTTTGTGTTTGTTTTCGGGGGTTTTTTTTCCCTCCTTCTGGAAGGTGCACTATGAGCACAGAGAGCTTTAATAGAATTAAAAAGGCAACAAAATTATGCTCCAAAGTTCCAAACCTTGAATGAGTTTAGCTCTGTCTCCTATGATGGGTCATGGAATTCACCAGAATGCTGGAAAAAGAGCAAAGTAGATCTAGAAAGGGCAGGGCAAAGGACAGCTGTAAAGATCAGAGGGAAAAGAATAATTTCCATAGGATGGGAAAGATGAAGTGGTCTAGATACCCCAGCTGAAATGAGACAACAGTGGAAATCAAGATGATTTATATAAAAAACATGAATGAAAGGGATTTTTGAATGGTCAATTAACAGTCATGCATTGTAGTAAAAACAAAAAAAAAGTTAAATTACCTGTGAATGAGTTTGAAATCAAAGCAAGAAATTTTGTTTGCTTGTTTACGCAATGTATTTTTACTGGAGGAATTCTTTGCCACAGACTCTTGCGGGGACCAAAATTACAAAATTACCAAAAGAACCTTAAGAAATTTATGAAAACAGTGTAAAAAAGTACTTTTAAAGGCAATGATGCAGGAGCAAAGAATTGCAGATTGCTAGAAGACAGGCAGATTAGGGCCTGCCCTATAGCCATTTGACAATGGAGTTAGAAGATAATTTATTTACATGGCCCTTTGTTTGTCTCTCTCCTTATTATCCCTCCTTTCTATTGGGTATGAGGAGCACTGTCTTTCCAGAGAGAAAGCCTCCACACACACAGAAAAAGGACATACACATATACACCACGTGGGCATTGAGTGTAACTCCCATCGTATAGCCTGGGAGACTAACACATAGCCTCCTCTCTAACCCACACTGGTAAAAGCAATAAGACCCTCATCTCTTACAACAGGTGACAATGCTACAGTGTGATGCATTTGTCCTGATTCAGACAGTACTGCTTATCCTTGGAAATGGGTAAACATCCTGGCTTTGAAGACAATGACATTCAGCCTCTCCCTTAGGTCAGTGAACTACTTAGAATTAGAGTTTCTGATCTTCCAGCCTTTCAAGCTACCCTAAGATGCCTTGATATAGATGCTCACTTGGGGTTAAATGGCACAGTTCTGTTGAAATCAGTGTAGTTATTCTGTTGTTTGTTTTTGTACCCAGCTGAGAATCAGGTGTTTTGATTGCAAGTCTTTGGGAGCATTACTGATAACTACATGAGGGACAAGGCTAACACAAGGATGAGCATATCTGACTTCCAGGGGAAAGGGCTAATAGTCATCCTCTTTGTGCTTCCCCAGTACCTTTGGACACCTCCCTAACTGTGACCAGGCAGTCCGTGCCTAGAAAACTATTGTCAGTAAAGCTGCCCCTTAGCTTTTCCTGTAGCAGAAAAATCGATTTTGGAGGACCAGTGCCAGAGGCCTCTTGGTCTGAAAGTCTTTGCAAACACTTCATGACTGAACATGTGAAAGGATTAAACCACAAGTCCACCTGGCACACAGCTCTTCTCTGACCAACATCAGGCTTCTGCTTCAACACCAGTCCCAGAAACAAACCCAGTCCCTTCAATCTTCATGGTTCCCAGCTGACATGAGGCTAGAAGTACATCTAGCCAGAGGAAGATGAAGTCTCCTTGTGAATACACTGAATGCTTCTGAAAGATATCTCTTGCCCAGCGGAGTTGGGGTGAGGCAGGAGTCAAACTGAATGGAAATGTCCCGTAACACAGATGGAAATCCTTGATGAACATTTCTTATAGGCTGGATTTGTTATCTCGTTAAAGGAAGAGTTTAATTATAACCAGAGCTACCGTAATAAACAGGCAAAGGTGGAATATTAGGAAAGTCTCCTGGAACCAGAAATGCACCATCAGAGTGCAGGTGAAGCAAGAGTCACTCCAGGCTTGGAATTTGGCCACAGGACCGAGTGGACAGCGCTTCTCTTGAGAGCACCTCCCTCTGCAGAACCTCTTTCTACCACCTGAATGCACTTCATTTTCTTTGCCCAACAAAGGTTTTTAGCAGCAGATGAGAAGCTCTGTCATGACCCTGGGTATATACTTGCATGGACAAATCAAGCCTACTTCAGGTCTAATTTTAAATGCAAATTTTAGTCCATGCTCAAAGGCTAAATAGCAAATGCTATGAAGTTTAAAATGTGTAAGCAGTGTTTCTTGATGATCTCACAAGAAGCATTTTGCTTTCTGGGACAACTTAAACAGAAAAGGTTTTGGAATCCCTTTGGTTTAGTGATTGCCAGAACCTTGGAGTGGGTTAATGCAGAAAGCATCACTCTATGCTACATTTGTTTCTTAAATGGTTCTTCTAAGCATTCCCTTTCAGATCATTGAACAGATGGATCTTGGGTGTTTCTCTCCCAAGGAGGTTGAACAGGTATGGTTTTCTGTATTGACTGATAAGTCATTGTGGACTTAATTATTTGGGAAGCTTTTATCTGTATGCTGTTTTCTCTCCGTTAGTTATACATATCTACACACGCAGAACTACAGCATCCCAGATGTGTAGGCAATATCCCCTTGATTTAGGAGAGTCCCGCAGTCTTTATGAAGTAGAGCCATGCCCAGACTCCCAAAGGTGACTCATCCATCTCACTTGCAGTGGGTGCTCTCCTGTTGCATGCCACATTATGTCTTTACACTGAAGTGTCACAAACACTTTTCTGCTCAGTGTGGCCATAAGCTCTGTGGTAAACTGACATACTGTGGACACTGTGTGTCTGTGTCTGTGTGATGTGCCACAGAATCATTGCAGTGGTATGCCTCTTAGCCTGACTCTACTTGGAGGAGCTCCTGTGATAGACATGTTGCCCAGTAACAATGCTGTGCACAGGCCATTGCTCTTGTGATGTGCCTTAGCAGAACAATCACACATCCCTCTGCACATTTGTGTGTTCCCCAGGTAGTTCTGCACCCCTGACCCATGGTAAGATTCCATGTATAAAAATTAACACAGTGGAGAAACTTGAGTGATCTGCAGAGACACCAAGGTGCGTAACTCCTATATAGATGTTTTATGGCCAAGGTAAGGAAGGAAGTTTAGGGTCCTAAAGAAGAATTTAAACATGTAAACATTTTCATGGGTGTAGGAGTCTGTCAAGGAACATACCTCCAAGACTCTGAGGAAATAGTTTCTGCTTTAACACCACCAACCACGCATTCATCACACAGTAGACATGCAGACAGTTTTCCTCTTCCCTCTCCCTCCACCATCTACAGCAAAACCACAATATTCCAACTTTTCCACTATCAGTAAGAGAAGCTGCCATTTACACATTTACAGAGCAGTAGACACAACACCACCTTAATGATATAAGGAGGGAAAGAAATAAGGAGCGATCTGTATAAAATGTATACACATATATTTTAAAGACTCAGCAGGAGAAACTCTGCTGTCATTTTAGTTTATTGAGAAATAGCTAAATATTAAAGAGGGCCAGGGCTGATGGAATTGGATGGAAAGTTATATCTCTGAATCTATTTGTAATCACCTGTGTCTCTGCTTCTTTTCTCAAAATGCCTGCAGAGACATGACATACTGCTAGCTACCCTTGGAGCATCTTATAAAGAATGCAAGGGTTTTCCAGCATCTGGTATTCAGGTGGTGTTGGACTGGAGCACGCGTCAACCCTGATAAGGCAGGAGGGAAGAGATCAGTTTAGACCAAGCACTTGCAGTGTTTGCCCAGAGAGGGAATGTGTGATGGCTACTCTATGGGAGGGATCACAGTGTCAGCAGCCCTGGTCTGACTGAGCTGTGTGATTGTAAGTAGACCTCTAAATCTCCAGCTGTTGTCTCATCATCCTCACTTGCTCTTTGCAGCTCCTGCAGTGAGATGAACCGGTTTCATGTGCCTTCCAAGCTCTCCAAGTGTATGCACCCTATGCATTTCTTTATCTCTGCGTGCCCGCCCTTTCCTTATCCTTTTATAACAACTCCAGATGGGTGTGATTAACAACACATAGGACTTACACACCTCCCATGGGAAGTACTTTTTGGCAAATTTTCCTAAACTGCCTTAATTTTACAGGTAGTCAGAGGGAGAATGAATAACCCAAGTCCCACAGCATGCCCAATGAAAAAAAGATAGGAATGGAACCCAGATTTCTATTTTCTTAGATTTTTCCTCTACTCTCCAGGCAACACCAAGTCCTGTAACACTGGTATCATTTTAAAAATCAGTCACAACTGTGGGGTTGAGAAAAGGACTGAGAGGCTTTTTGAGATTTATTTTTTTGTCTGATACATATGCTTTTGCCAAATTACTTTTGTGTAGCTACTGACTATTTTTTTTTAAGAGCTATTCTTTGCCTCAGATATTTTGTGCCTCAGTTTTCACTGGTAACCTCTTTTCTCACCCATCCCAAGTCAATGGTCCATCGGATGGAGACCAGGGGGATAAAGCCCCTACCACCATAAGGGTAGATCAGGTTCATGACTGCCTGAGAACCTGGATATACACAAGTGTGTGGACTTGATGAGGTGCATCCCTGAGTCCTGAGGGAATTGGCTGATGTAGTTGCCAAATCACTCTCCATGATATTTGAAAAGTCATGGTAGTCAGGTGAAGTCACCACTGACTGGAAGAAGGGAAACACTGTGCCTATCTTCCAAAAGGGTAGAAAGGAGGAACTGGGGAACTACCGTCCTGTCAGCCTCACTGCTGTGCCTGGGAAGATCATGGAACAGACCCTCTTAGAAGCCGTGCTAAGGCATATGGAGGACAGGGAAATGATTCGAGGCAGCCAGTATGGCTTCACCAAGGGCAAATCCTGCCTGACCAACCTAGTGGCCTTCTATGATGGAGTGTCTACATCAGTGGGCAAGGGAAGAGCCACAGATGTCATCTATCTGGACTTCTGTAAGGCCTTTGACACAGTCCCCCACAGCATTCTTCTCTCTAAACTGAGGATATATGGATTTGGTGGGTGGACTGTTCAGTGGATAAGGAATTGGTTGGATGGTTGCATCCAGGGGGTAGTGGTCAATAGCTTGATATCCAGATGGAGACTGGTGATGAGTGGCATCCCTCAAGGGTCCGTACTGGGACCAGTACTGTTTAACATCTTCATCAATGACACAGACAGTGAGATTGAGTGCACCCTCAGCAAGTCTGCAGATGACACCAAGGTGAGCGGTGCAGTTGACACTCCAGAAAGATGGGATGTCATCNCCCAGAAGGCCAGCCATATCCTGGGCTGCATCAAAAGAAGCGTGGCCAGCAGGTCGAGGGAGGTGATTCTGCCCCTCTGCTCTGCTCTGGTGAGCCCTCACCTGGAGTACTGCTTCCAGCTCTGGAGCCCTCAGCACAGGAAGGACATGGAACTGTTGGAGTAGGTCCAGAGCAGGGCCACAAAGATGATCCAAGGGCTGGAGCACCTCTCCTACGAGGAGAGGCTGAGAGAGCTGGGGTTATTCAGCCTAGAGAGGAGAAGGCTGCGAGGAGACCTTACTGCAGCCTTTTAGTACTTAAAGGGGGACTATAGGAAGGATGGGGACAATCTCTTTAGCAAGGCCTGTTGTGACAGGACAAGGGGTATTGGTTTTAAACTAAAGAAGGGTAGATTTAGACTGGATATAAGGAAAAAATTCTTTAAAATGAGGGTGGTAAAACACTGGCACAGGTTGCCCAGAGAGGTGGTAGATGCCCTATCCCTAGAAACATTCAAGGTCAGGCTGCATGGGGCTCTGAGCCACCTGATCTAGTTGGGGATGTCCCTGCTCAATGCTAAAAGTCCCTTCCAGCCTAAACCATTCTACGATTCTATGATTCTATTCACAAAGGTCATGCGAGAGATATTTTTTGCACTACAGCTGTACTGCAGCCATTTGTCAGCAAGGCAAGATACTCAATAGCCAGTTGTAGTGGACATTTTTGATCAGACAAGGAGTTCAGCTGGAAGGATGGATACTTGAATTTAGACCTTAGTTCAATTCCCAACTCAACCAGGTTGCTTTTCCTGTCTCTAATCCCCACATCTGGCCACTGAATTAGTATTTTCCTGCTTTTCCAAAGTTTTGGAGGCTGTAAGTCAAGTAATGATTGAGAGGCACTCCACAGTCTGACATGAGGAGTACAAGCACCTAGGCAGGTAGATAAATTGTTTCTTTTCTCTGCCTGGAAGAGCATAACTTTTGCAGTTGTGTGTTTCCAGTAGGAGCATTCATAATTATGAATTCAGGAAGTCACTGTGCTGTGCATATTCCACAGCTGCTCATGGAGAAATCATTGTCTGTAAGAAATACTTCTGGTTAATGTGTATGCTGCAACAGGCACAAAAATTGAGTGCAAACTGGCCATGAACAGGCAGAACAAATTCAATTCGGGAGCCACAGGACTACTGTGTCCTGCACAATGGTCTGTTGTCACAAAGCTCTGCACAGGATCCAGAGACAGATGTAGGAAACTTTGACTCAATTTTCAAATTATTTTTAGTTTGGTTTCCTAAAGAAATGAGGGATTTTGTGATTATTCTGTATCTTAATGCATATTTATATATCACTCTCTCTTTTCCTCTCTCCTCAATAACATTGAACCAATTGGCACAGGAGGTTTCATTTGCAGCTTGATAGATATGAGAGAAAGTAATCACAAGATGAAATGCTGTAGGGAAATAGTTTGGTTTTTTGCCTTCCAAGGAATGCATGTTTTTGAAAAACTTTCTGGGGAAGTGGATTTGTTTTGGAATGTTGTCCTCTCTCACTATAAAAAATGTAGTGAATAAATTGAGATCCTTGTTTGAAATAATTTCTAAACTGAGACAGCTGCT
>WEKW01008666.1:0-23572 GCA_013389905.1 Sula dactylatra
AAATGTATTACTAAATATTTGCTTTGTATATTTGATGCATTCAAAAAAGACTTCAGGAAAAAGAAAAGTCATGAGTGAGACAAAAAAAGGAGACACAAGGAGAAAATGAAATGCCTCTGTGAAACAACAGTGCTGCTCTGACAGAAACAAAAGGCAGAGAGCTAAATGCAAATACCATCAGAGAGAGGTTTGAAGAGCTGTCTTGTAGCAAAATCAATTAATGAAACATAACAGAGAGGCACCTTTGAAAGAGAGTAGAGCATTCCTGTCTGAAGCAAAGTAGACAGAAGAAACTGATCTGCTGAAGGATGTTTTCCTGGTTCACATTCACCACTACAAGACATTAAAAACAAACAAAAAGAAAACAAAACACAATCAAACAAACAAACAAACCAAAACACTCCATTAACTAACTTATTAACACAACAGGTAGTAATCTTTTCCAACAGGCTTTGTTTTCCATTGCATATTTTGGAAATAGAAAAATACACTTTTATTGTGATTACTTTTAAATTTTATTTACTGTTGTCTAAGCACCATAATGTTCATCAGATTTTTGGTTCCAGTTCAGTAATACAGTAACCTAAAAAAAAAAACCCAGCCCAAACCAGTTATAAGTGCAACTACATTATAAAATGAAGATACAAGTATATTGTTATTACTGTATATACAGGATATATTATATCTATAGTGTTTGGGTAAAACCAGACTTTAACAGACACTTAAAATTTTTAATATTTCTATGTATTGTTTACCTGTTTTATAAAATCACAGACTGGCAATTGCAGAGCAAATGGATACATACACTATTTTCCAACTACATTCACCCTTTTTTACATTAGAGAAAAGGTATCTATCTTTATGAAGATAGACTTATGTATATACATACACATACATATTTATATACAAATACATATCTTTAGAGATATGTTGCTTCTAGATGCATTTACACAAGCAGTGCCTGAAAGCAGAGCCCTGAAAACAATTTCTTTATTATTGAACTTGTTTGATTTGTGTCTTTATACTCAGAACTGTTAATATTCAGAAAATTAATTATAAACCACACACTAGCTGAGCACAGTACAGAATCAAATACAGAAAGGTGCAAATGGCATCTGTTTTCTGGTAGAGCATTCTGTGCATCAGTCATCCACTTACTCAAGTTAGTGTCAAAGTTTACATTGCCTTTAGTACTGTAAGGCCAAAGATTAGGTCTGTCTAAAAAAGGGAGGAAAAAATCTCACAGTGAGTTATAAGAAAGCAGCAGAAAAATATGATAGCTGAGGTAAGCATTAAACTCAATAAAAAATAGTGGTTAGGTAATTAAGTAGGGAAAAATAATTAACTGTAACTGAATTCAGTAATCATTTACTTCAGATATTACCAGATAAAATTTATAGTCACTATTGTAATTCTTCAATTTGTTATTTTTTGGGGGCATTTCACCTTGTACTAAGAATCTAAGCATTATTTTAAAAAAAGAAAATTGCATGCATATATACATACACTCACACACATATACATATGTAAATAGAAAATAAGAAGTTTGAAACAACTTCAGAAGTTGAAAATGGCTTCAGATACATAGTAGAAGACATAGCACTGTTCATAATGACAAAGCACCCTCAGAAATCTGGGTCTATTTGCAACAAAAATCAGGGAGATTTGAAAACTGCAAGACAGATTTTACAGACCTGATGGAAAATTATCTGATGTCAGAGGAAGGATTCCCAAGTAGCAAGATGCAGTGAAAGGACTAAATTACGTTCTGGTTTGTGAATGTTCATCTGGGTTGTGTACCCACTGCATTTCCAGTGGATTATAGTGCTTCAGTTGTCTGGACCAGGCAGGGCAAGAATTTTTCTCACACACAAAAAATTACCAAGAAGTCTGTGTAGATAAATTCTGAAACTTCACATATTTTAGTATAAATGATTACAATTATAAAAATCAACTATTATCAATACATTTATGAAAATGGACTTAATTCTATTTGCTTTCCCAGTGTGTATAATCTGGTTTTTAGATTTTCCTGCATCAGCCTGTTTCCACATCTGATTATCTGAGAGCTCTGGAAATGGATTTGGAACCTTATAAAAATGTAAGATTATCATCTGTTCTAGCTTTGCTGATAGCCAGATGTATTAAAACATTAGCATCCCAGCTGAAAGGTAATAAAAATATTTAAGTGTACTTACAAGTTATTGAAAATAATGTTTAATTATAAATTTGATACTGCAAATGAATAAAGATCTCTATAGAAGATTAAAATGGCTTAGTGCCAATGTCAAATCTGTTCTATCCATATTTTATCTAGATTTTACTTATTTGTGAAAGTTGTAATTTTTCCCTGTACATAAATGTGTTGAGAGGTGTTCTCTCAAGTGAATTCTTCCAAAGAAAGAAATTCTGGATATTGCATATTTTTCAGTGTTTGGCACATCCCTGGATTTTAAAACTGTAATGTAAATGTAAATGATGAATGTCAGAGAAACCATAGCTGCAATGTCCAAGTCTCCAGAGGACTCATTAAACTGATACTGTTTATAATCTTGTCCTTGATGTTCATGCATGAGTACCATTCTGTCCGTATCCCTGGAAGTACATTCCTCTTCATAGCACATCCAGGTGCACAGGCTG
The DNA here is from genome assembly GCA_013389905.1 of Sula dactylatra. Taxonomy (NCBI): domain Eukaryota; kingdom Metazoa; phylum Chordata; class Aves; order Suliformes; family Sulidae; genus Sula; species Sula dactylatra. Next base: position 2,641 of record WEKW01008666.1, read on the forward strand.
TGTAGGTTGCATGCAGGATTAGCTGTAGTAAAAAAGGAAGCAATATGTGACTTAGAATTAAAGCCTGAGCTTCCATCACAAGCAACATTGTGACAGTGATAGTGCTATAATTGACTTGACTTTTCTACTCTATGTAATGATTTTCCAGGTTTAATACCTTTCCTAACCAGAGTGCCATGGAGATGAAATTTACAGTTGAATGTTGGATGGTTTGTTTGGTTTGGGGTTTGTTTTTTGAAGGTTTTTCAATCCAAATGATGTTGCTTTTTCAAGTAGTTTAAACCAAGTCAGGATCAAAGTGGTTTATTGATTTCTTAATGATGTCTGTGTAACTGCCAATCAGTGAACGAGAGTCAGGATCTGTCTCAACAGATAAACTACAATACTAGACAGTTATGAGACGTTAATAAGCATTTTAATTTTTAAAAATATCCTTCTGTAACAAACACCCAAAACCTCTAATCACACACACGCACTTTTGCTCTCCCTGGATGCAACAGGCTGCACCCTCCCCACCCCTCCCAGTGTGTGGATACACCCCAGCACCCCCTGGGTTGACGTGTGCCCCCACCGCACCCCAGACCCGCCATCCCATGGTAAGGTAGCCCCAGGGGAGGCAGTGCTGCCCAGCCCACGAAAAGCAGGCAGCGCCCACATGCCTGCCCACACCGTTTACCACCTGGGGTCTCTCCTCCCCTTACAAATTCTCCTATATTGCTTCTCAAGGTGACCCTTTCTTTGTCATAGAGCCTTTTGGTAGTCCCTGGTAACTGCTTAATCTAGTTGATGGTCATCTTCATCTTTAACATGACCAGTTTTGGGGCAGGTGTCCTTCCAGACAGCCTGGTGATTTGATTCATTCATAGCATCTACATTCATATTCTATTCTTGAAGAATGCTGTTCCACAGGACTTTTGCCAAGGGTGAGCCATGAAAGCACCCACTGACATATATACGTAAATACATACGTGTGAGCATATCTACACATGTGTATTTTTGCAGAAAACATTTTCTATTTGTTTATCTATACACACAGATATCTGTATGATATTCTTATCTTCCCTCACCATCTTTCCATCATTCCCCAATGTACTTTTTTGGTTTTAACCTTCAAACAATAAACTACTCTTTTCTAGCCCTTATTCCAGTAATTTTAACTAAGCTGTAGACATTTACTCTTGTCAGGCTTATAGTAAAATTGTTTTGATTTAATTATTGCCATAAAATAATCAAAGCACTGTCATCTAAAACAGAGAATGATGTTAAGGTGTCAAACTAGTCAAGCAGCATACACACAAATCTGTGAAGACACTGGTGAGATGCTGTATGAAGACTGATACAAATAATATCATTAGATGTCAATGGAGGGGAAGACCTCATAAAGTTGTTTGCTGAGGATTCATGATCTGATAAATATGTCTGCAAGAATAATTTCTAACTTATATTTTAGCCTGCAAAATTTCAGTTGCTTCAACAAGGTGTTGTAAACTCACTACTGATACAGTCTCTGATATGCTGCTGTAGTTCTGAAGCATAAAATGCCCCCTTTTGCCCTTATCTTCCTTCTGCTTTACTCAATGTCTCCTCCATTTCTTGATTTTAACTTCTTTCTGGTAACACTACCTTATCTCTTCTGCAATCACATTTATGCCACTCTGTCTGCTGTAATATATTAATTAAAACTAAACAAATAATATACTCCTTGCCTACTGGGAATGATGATTTACTTGCACTTTGATTGCCATTCTTTCATGACTTAAATTCTGTGCTTTGTCCTTTTACCTTCCGTTTTCTATGGGATTTTACACTGTGTGTTCATTGAGTCAGGAATCAGGTCTAAGGACTGGTGGAACACTCATACAAAAGGATTTATCCTGGTGTCTGATGAATAGTGGAGAGGAACACAAAAGCTTTATTTTCCTTCCCCTACCAATAGGGAGTTTGTGAAGCCAAGTAGTTGTGATTGTATTATATGCACTGGAATATGTATTGTTTCAGGCTGCATATTTCCATTTGAAATTTGTGGAAACAAATACTCATGTGATACTGGATATTAAATTAATCTGGGGCAGCACAGGCAGGCCCACTTGGCTACCTGTACTCTGCCTTTGATTTCAAGAGGCATAGATAAATCTGATACATCCAGTCTATCAATTCTGTATCACATGTGCAAGGGATCTTGCATACAGTAAGTGTTCTGATATTGTGTGATGCATTCTAACCTAACTGTTTTTCCTGCTTTGAAACTCAAGTGGCTATTAGAAAGAAGTTATAAGTGACCAAACAAACAATAAGGCATAAATGGCAGTTTGTAAAGCATGGCTTTAAAATTAAAATTATGAAAATGGAAGAAAAACAAATCAAAAACTGAAACAGTACTGAAATATGCTAGTATTCTTTCAACTTGAAATTGGCAAAAAAAGTGAATGAAAATAAATCCTGAAACATTGCTTAAAAGTTTTTTTTCTCTAGAAGCCCGAGACATTTGTAGCACCTCAATTTGTTTTCTAATAAAAAACATCTCAAGATTACAAGGATTTAATTATTATGATTTTGAAAATAAGAAATGTCAGGAAAATTGGGTATGATGCCCAAGAATAATTCTGAAAGAAACTTTTATTCAAATTGCTGCATATCATATACAACAGCTGAGAAACATTTTTAAGTTTCTGTCAGAGGCCTTTGAAAGTGCTATACAATAACAACTTCAAATTTGTATCTTCAGACAAATTGCTTCATATAGAAGAAAAGCTAAAAAATCAGAAAAAATGAGGACCTATTGCATTGCAATAGGTCCAAAAATGCAAAATACTTCCAAGTTTTATGGTTATTTAAACAGATTTGGCAGTTTTAAAAACCAAACAATAATAAAATAAAAATGGAATGTTTTGTTTCTTAGCAGAGCTGGAAGGGAATAGGTTTTTCCCTTCCCATGAATCTTTTCCTGATTTCAAGTGTTGCACATTGCACATAGACAGTTAAAACATGATCAGCTATATGTCCACATGGGATACAGAGACAAAATTAAGTTCCTGGGCTGAATTAATCTTATGGAAGAGACTTGAATTTATTGAACTGAAAGAACCTGAATTTACTTTTTCCCTCACTCTCTGGAACCATTTCTCTTTACACAATTACAGAATGCCCAAAATACCCATTTCTGTCAATCTACCTGTCTGCCTCTGGTTCTGAAATGAACAATTTCGGTGTTGTTATTTTAAATATTAAAACAGGCAGTATGGTGGGTAGAATGGTAGATGATAGGAAATCCTGCTAAAAAAGTGGTTAAGAGGAAGAAATGGAGGGGAAACACCTGGAGAAATAAACTGCTGATAGAGGAAGAAAGAGACATTTAATGTTTCAGAACTCCAGTGATATGTATTAGAGATGACATCGATAATGAGGTTCCCCAGTTGAACTGCCTCCCACCTGGTGTACTTATAGCCATGGTTTCCATTTTAAAGGGTCAATATTTTCCAGCAAAAATCAAGTTCCCTGAAAAATGCCCAGCTGCGTGTTTCCTGTCTGCACCTGTTCATGGCAGTGTTTTTTTCTTCCTGGAGATCTTAGACAAATACATTGGAAAACAGTTGCATGTTTCCAAACACCATGTTACACAAACTGCAGTAACTACGTATACAGTTGGGGTTTTTTGGTTTGTTTGTTTGGGGTTTTTTAACAGATATTCAATAAAGAATAGCCACAAAAATATTCTCTGAAAAAAAAATTATGAATTAAAAAGTTACAAAAAATTCTTGAGATATTTAAAAAGGGATATTTAAATGTAGATTGCTAGCTTGGAGTTTCAATTTGTAGAAGCCCTTTTGTATGTGTGGCAGAAGTGAGAAAACAGCTGTAGAACACTGATACTTTGCTATGCTATGATCTTTACCTTTGCTCTGCGTTTGGTTTACAAAGGCATAAACATAAAACATGGAAGGATTAAAGTCCTTAAGTTTTAGTTCATTGTTTAATTGTAACTCATTCCTTCCTCCAACTAGGGTCTGCCCTGAATTAAGCTTGACAGAGAACACACATTAATGGGCAACATTTTCTTCCCCTATTCTTTCTGCATGCATTGCACCATGACCAGCTCAGATAGTCTTGGAGCTTCAAACCTACATACAAGCACACCAGTCTAGGATCTAGGGACATAATTGTATTTTTTCTAAATAGCTTTGTGCTGTCATGGAAAACTCTGCATTGTAACAATTAAAGAAATAATTATTTGCATCCTTTGAATATATATGAGTAATATTCAGGTTTTATTACTGCTAAATATATTCCCTTGGACCAAATTAGTGATCAGAGTTCCTTAAAAATGTAAATAAACATAAATATTAACACAAATGGATGGCACATTATCCAATACCTTCCTCTTCATAATTTTCCACATAATCATTTGGCCACTTTTCAAAGTACACATTATTTCTACTTCAAACACGTACAATGGGTTGAAGGGGTTGGAGATGGAAGAAAGTGAGGCAAAAATATGGTCTTTAGAGAACATCTAGCTTTCCGATGGGAGTACCACAAGATTATTTTTTTTTTTTAAGCAGCAATGATACTTCATATGGATACATTATAAAGCAGTTTGATGCAATTCCTAAGCACATTATACAGCATCATACTGACTTTTTCTTTTCTGATCTTTCTCAGAACTGTGTCTAATACTTTACAAATAAAAAAATAAGTATTTGCAACACACACAGAAAAAGTATAGATTGTGTAACTGCATATAAGACATGATTACATGAAACAGGTAGGTCTGTTCAGTTCTTAAAAACAAAAGGACTCTCAAACGAGGTAAGAGATATTTTAAACTAAATGTTTGCTGAAAAAAAGATTTGGTTCTCTACTTCTATATTATTTTTAACTGTCCATTATAAAAGCATTTTATCTGCAAAATAATCCGTACCTCACTGGCTACTGGATCTTCCCCAAAACCAAAGGCCAAATCTGTACCAAAAAAGGACAGATGACATTAATGAAGTCTAACTACACCAAGAACATTAAATTTATGATTGCACACCTGCAGATGGTGCTGTTCCACAACATTTCCTGCATAAAATCAGATTAAAATGCATCAGTTGGTGTATTCTTTGATCTTTCATTATATATTGCATTGCAGTACATGCAACTTTTACATAAAATGGTTGGCTGTGTGTGAAGGCCAAACGAGATGGAAAACAATACATAAAAATGTAATGTTTCTCCACCCCAAAGATACTTCCTTTTTTTCTACCCCTTTCTTATTAGAATGTTAACAGTTATCAAGTGATGTCTTATTCCTTTTTAACAGTATATAGCATTTTAGCATGGTTTGTGAGACCGAAAACTGTGGTTACTTAGAGAGGCTATGTTTTAAATTGTGTTTCCATTTCAAGCATGCTACAGTGTATAAACAATTGTTAGCAAATGCTCTCCTACAGAATATTATTACTTATGGGCTACAGGTTAAGAATTGTACTATTCTCACAAAGGCTGTGGGGACAGTAGAAATAAAATATTGCTCCACAGAGAAAAAAATTTTCAAAGCTGTTTTTCTTGCCAGAGCAGAAGACTGAGGGCAACACATGTTATCAAGTGAATTACTTCATCCTTCTATGCTATAAAGTTAATGTGATTTCCTTTGGAGCCATATGTATTTGTTTTATTATTCCGTAGTTCTTCATTTTTTAAATCATGTATGAAAGTATCACTATTACAACTACTAAGACTGCTACTGCTACTAGTAGGGCTATTATTACTACCAATATTAATCTGTAGAAATCACGGCTCTATACTTCATTGTCTCTTTATGGAGAGCCTAATTCTAGTCTGCATTCCAATGGGACAGTCTTGTTTAAATTAATAACACTGCACCAATGAAAAACAAATGAGTCTTTGAAAGTAAATTATTATTTCCATATTGTAGAGCATAATAAGACTTTGTAACTGTATTTGAGTATGGAAAACACTCAATTTCAGAAACATTTCTGTAAGATATTAACACATATTGCAGGAAAAGCCCTAAATAGTTCAACAGAGAATTCTTTTTTCTAAGTAACTATGTCAGAACATTAATATTTTATAACAGTAAGGAATATAAATTAATTTTACTTAGACATTTAGATCTCCACAGTTTTTGGCAGCATATAAATCAAGAAACATTAAAAACTTAAAAATAAAAAGATATGCATATGATAAGTAGGTGTTAGGTTTTAGTTACAGGGTAATTTGAAGGAATGTGAGTGATTTAAATGGGAAATCTTTACCCTCTAGCACTACTAGGAGTATTTTCATTGATTTCACTGGTGTCATAATCACATATGCTAGTCTTCCACAGTCAAAGCCACTTATTGAAGCCAATGGGATGTGTCATGGTTTTAGCTGGGATAGTTAATTTTCTTCACTGTAGCTAGTATAGTGCTGTGTTCTAGACTTGGTATGAAAATAATGTGATAACACACTGATGTTTTTAGTTGTTGCTAAGTAGCGCTTACACTGGTCAAGGACTTTTGCAGCTTCCCATGCTCTGCCAGGTGCACAAGAAGCCGGGAGGGGAGGGGATACAACCAAGAGAGATGATCTGAATTGGCCAAAGGGTTATTCCATATCATGTGACATCATGCCCAGTATATTAACTGGGGGGAGTTGGCCGGGGGAAGGCGCGATCGCGGCTCGGGGACTGGCGGTGTCAGTCAGCGGGCGGTGAGCGGTTGCAGCTCTTGTGTTTTTTTTCCCTTTTCCCTTTATTCCCTGGGTTTCGTTTTATTCTCTCTCATTATTCCTTTGTATTATATTATTATTATTATTATCATTACCATTACTATTCTTACTATTTTATTTTAATTATTAAACTGTTCTTATCTCAACCCAAGGGTTTTCTTCTTTTTGCTCCTCCGATTCTCTCCCCAGCCCACAGGGGTGGGGGGAGTGAGCGAGCAACTGTGTGGTGCTCAGTTGCTGACTGGGGCTAAACCACAACAAGATGTCAGAATATTTCAGGGCTATAAACATAATTATTGAGATTTTTGTTGGTTTTGCTGGGCTATTTACTTTGAAGGTCTATGTTATGCCTTCTAAAAAAGAAAAAAACCAGGAATTATTCAATAAAATTTCTTGGGAGAAGGAATGAATCACTTTTTTCCACTCACCCTGCAGAGTAAACAGAGGATTTAATAACTAATATCAGGAGATTCTTTGGATGATCTGTGCATCTTCAGTATCTCTGATGCTTCACTTCACTTGCTGTTGTATGTGGAATTTGGTCTCCAGAAAGAGAAAAGATATCTTCAAAACTTCCTGGTGCCTCAATTTAAATTTTGCCATGGTATCTGTCAATACATGAGGAAAGTGATCTATGTCATATATACCTTCAGTTCTGTGGTGATAGCCTGTGAACCCACGCTGCTTTGGGTTCATTTATGATATTATGATGCTAGGCCCTGAAGAGAACTCTTAATTTTAGCTCCATCTTGCTTCCTTGTTAAAAACTCAACCTATTGCAAATCTGCTTCAGATCTATCGATAATACACGTTCTCAAATTGGTCAGTCTAATGTCCATCCATACCAGGTACTTGGATTCTTGGATCTTAAAGACACACATTGAGATGTTTTGGATTGCCTGTTGTTGATAACCATTTTTTGTCCTCAGACAGTAAGATTTTTCAAACTTGTACATACTCAGGTTCCACTTCATGAACCCTAAAGTGACTTATTCAAGAAGTATAATGCAATTCTGCAAAATATTAGAAACATATTTAAATTATTTTTAGTTGAAGTTCATTGAAAAAAACCTTTGATAATGCAAATAAATATACAAATAACCAATAGAATAAAATATTCTTGATGAACAAACAAACAAACACACTAAACTGGTAGTTGTTAATCATCTGGATTGGGAGGAAGGGGCATCACACCAAAATACAACACCATACAATCCCCAAATTCCCTGCTGTTAATTTTATTATTTTTATTCTTTATGTGTAACTATGTGTACTGTCAGGGTCATGGAAAATCGTAATATTTTCAGTGCTTCTTATGCATTTGTAAGCCAATTTGTAAATATCCACACTGAGTTTACTACATATCTCTTCTGTTTGACTGTACAACACTAGCACATGCCATGTCATTTGGACAGAAATGGATTCAGCTTAAGGACCCACCAGATAAAAGCCCAGTGCTCTGACCATATGCGCAATACAAATGTTTTTTGTTTTGTTTTGTTTTGTTATTTTCTTTTTGGGGAACTAGTGTCCCCTTTTCATGCTTTCAGAGGGTTGGGGGGGTTTAGCAGGAGGGTATCCCCATGGTATAACTAACCAAGACAATGTTGGGGCATTTGGCTAATTAATGAATTCATTTAACTACTATTTAATTGCATAGTTCTTTCTGGAAATGAATATTCTTTTGTTGCATACTAAAGATAAATTTGTAAGAAAGAAATATGAAATACCTCATCTACCTTGTCATAGAATAATCTATTAATGTAAAATTTTTCATTCTGCTTTCAGAGTTCTGGCCACCTGCAGAATAATGACAGTCTTCCAAGTCATTGTTTTCTACTTATGTGATACATATTTTTCAAAGGCATTAGTTGGTGTACAGTGTGCATAATACACTGGTTGTGTTATACAGAGATGAATCTTTAAATCATTCTGGAAAATATGCTGGAAAATTTTTCCAGGTTTTGATTAGTTTCCCTTGTTCTTTATTATAAAAATATTATTTTCTTCTATCCTTGGCAAGCTGATGAGTACCCTATCTTACTCTTATTCTTGGTGTCTCTTGATTTTTTTTTTTCTCCTCACTTCTGACTTAGTTTAGGAAAGAGCCAAAACATCCAAGTAGTCAGATTAGAAACTGCATTTTTTTCTCTTAAAACTGAGATTTTCTAAGCTGATATCTATAGTCTCCTAAAAAAAATCAGAAAGTAAACCCAAATGTGTTCTCATAGAATGTTTAGAGAAGGGTATCAGAAGAGAAAATTAGATTACATTTATAGAAAGTGATGCCATATATCACACAATATGTTTCAGTTCAGTTTGGTGAAATGCCTGTAAAGGTTTCTGTGTATGTTGTGCAAATGGCAGCCTGCCCTGTGCCAATAAAATATCTGTATAGCAGGATTTTGACAATTTAAAATTATATGTTACTTAAATATACTTAATTTCTAAAATGGAATTATCATAGACTCATAGAATGCTTTGGGTTGGAAGGGACCTTTAAAGGTCATCTAGTCCAATGCCCCTGCAATGAGCAGGGACATCTTCAACTAGAACAGGTTGCTCAGAGCCCTGTCCAACATGACTATGGATGTTTCCAGGCATGGGGACTCCACTACCTCTCTGGGCAACCTGTTCCAGTGTTTCACCACCCTCATTGTAAAAAAATTTCTCCCTTATATCCAGTCTAAATCTACCCTCCTTTAGTTCAAAACCATTACCCCTTTTCCTGTCACAATAGGCCTTGCTAAAAATTTTGTCCCCATCTTTCCTGTAGTCCCCCTTTAATTACTGAAAGGCTGCAATAAGGTCTCCCCACAGCCTTCTCTTCTCCAGGCTGAACAACCCCAACTCTCTCAGCCTGTTCTCATAGGAGAGGTGCTCCAGCCCTCAGATCATTTTTGTGGCCCTCCTCTGGACCTGCTCCAACAGGTCCATGTCCTTCCTGTGCTGAGGGCTCCAGAGTTGGACGCAGCACTGCAGGTGGGGTCTCACCCAGGATACAGTTGGCCTTCTGGTCTGCGAGCACACATTGCTGGCTCATTTCCATCTTTTCATCCACCAGTACCCCAAGTTCATCTTGGCAGGGCTGCTCTCAGTCCCTTCATCCCTGCCTGTATTGATATTGGGCATTGCCCAGACTCAGGTGCAGGACCTTGTACTTGGCCTTGCACCTGGGGATTGAGAACTCCTACGCTCTGTGGAACACATCCTTAAAGATCTGCCAGCTCTGTTCTGTTCCCTTGTCCCTGAGAACTTTCCCAGGGGGTCCTTCTGACTAAATCCTTGAAGAGCTGGATAATTCCTCCTAGCATGCATCCGGCACTGTGATAAAGAATGCCTGCTTCTTAATACCGCATTGGTGTTAAGGAGTTTTATTCCCAATTTTGGTGACAGTTTTGGCATCCCAGGTGGGACTCAGCTCCTGAACTTCTATGGATCTGCGGGATCGCAGGACGTCCAGCTGGCACCAAGGGATTCTCGGGGAGAACCTCTGATCCCCAGACCGAAGAGCTCTGAGCAAGGCCCCAGAGAAGGTAAAGGCATTCTTTTTCTAAAGGATTTAAAGGAATATTAAAGGTAAAGCTTGCCTGCCTGTAAGGCATGGCAAAAGCCTCACAGGGTTGGGTTATAAAGGTAAAGGTAAAGGTAAAGGTAAAGGTAAAGGTAAAGGTAAAGGTAAAGGTAAAGGTAAAGGTTGCCTGCCTGTAAGGCGTGGCAAAAGCTACGCAGGGTTGGGCTATAAAGGTACCTAAGTGAAGGATTCAATCCTATTGGATGAAAGTCTGTAGGACAGCCAGGTTTGGAATTTGGTATTTGGTTTGGCACAATTAAACCTTCAATAGAATGGGTGGGTTAGAGTCCCACTGAAAGAGGTATAAGGGGTTTGAGTCTCCAAAACATCTTGACCAGTCAAAGGTCTGCCCATGCAGGAACAGTAAGGGAAGGCTAGTTTGCACACTATTACAGGGACACCAGGAGCGTCAGCCATAAGGGGTCCAGGTTCGAGTCCTGTCAGAGTAAGGCTTGTTTGCATGAAGTGCCAGCTGTATGGTGTGTGTGTGTTTGTATGGTGTGTGTGATTTGAGTGTTTTGTGTTTTGTATTGATTGATCGATCCAGGGGGTTATTCTGCTGTAATATGGGATCTGGGCAGTCATCAGAGGGAGGAATTTAAAAAAAAAAAAAGAAAAAAAGAAAGAAAAAGGAAAAAATCACCTTTGGGAGGTTTATTGAAACATTGGAGGGATGTGGGGCGTGACTACCTTACAAGGAAGCAATTAATCGAATATTGTCATCATTGGTGGCCATTGTATACTTTGGAAGATCAAGGGAAATGGCCTAAGAATGAAACTTTGCAATATAATACTATAATAATACTATATTAATATAATATATACTATATTATTATAATATAATCATAATATATTACAGTTAATACTGTTTTGTAGAAGAGAAGAAAAATGGGATGCTAATTAATTGTGGCATTGGAAATGGAGTTTTTACTCAGAAATTTGTATATGTTCCTGAACGCCCCGTGGCCTTGATGGGAAGGGATTTATTGAGCAACTCAGATATGCAGATAACTTTTAAGAATAGAGAACTGCAATTATTAATACCTGAATCAAAAGCTGTGGAAGTGAGAATTTTTATGTTACAGAACGCACAAAGACCAGAGGAAGAAATTCCTGCAGGAGTAGAGGATGCAGTAACACCCTTGGTATGGACTGATGGAATCCCAGCTCAGTCTAAATTGACGGAACCAGTAAAAGTTGTCTTAAAATTTGGAACTAAGCCAGTAAGGCAAAAACAGTACCCAATCAAGTGTGAGACTAGGAAGGGGCTGAGAGGTTTAATAATGAAATTTTTGGATTATGGATTATTGATAGAGTGTGAATCAGAATATAACGCTCCAATATTGCCAATAAAGAAACAAAATGGCACAGAATATGGTTTAGTTCAAGACTTAAGAGCCGTGAATCAAATTATTCAAGATATTCACCCAATAGTGGCTAATCCATATACCTTGCTGATACCCTTGAAGGAAAAACAAGTGGTTTACTGTGCTTGACCGCAAGGACGCCTTCTTCTGCACACCTCTAGAAAAAGATAGCCAGGTGATATTCGCCTTTGAATGGAAAAGCCCCACCACCAGGCGCAAAGCACAATTTACCTGGACAGTGTTACCTCAGGGGTTTAAGAATAGTCCTGCAATATCTGGAAACCAGCTGGCAAAGGAGCTGGAATTATGGAAGAAGGAAAACCTAGAAGGAACAATACTGCAATATGTAGATGACATTTTGTTGGCTGCAGAGACCCAGAGAGAATGTCCACAAATGACTATAAGCCTGTTGAATTTCTTCGGACAAAGGAGGATATTGTGTATCAAAGAGCAAAGCTCAGGTGGGAAGAGAGACTGTGATTTATTTAGGATTTGAGATTTCACAAAGACAACAGAGACTGAGAGCCAACAGAAAAGAAGCGATCTGCCAAACTCCAGAACCAAGAATTGTACGAGAGCTGAGGGTGTTTCTGGGTATGGCTGGGTGGTGCAGGCTGTGGATCCTCAGTTATGGACTATTGGTAAAATCCCTTTATGAAACCCTGAAGAAGTCAACAGAGAACCACCTGCTATGTACCCCTGAATGCCAAGTAGCTTTTAAAGACTTAAAAAAGTCTTTGATATCAGCATCTGCATTGGGACTGCCCAGTTTGCCTAAACCTTTTGAGGCACATGAAAGACAACATCTTGTCTTGGGTGTGCTGACTGAAGTACTGGGAACCTGGAAAAGAGCTGCAGGGTATTTCTCTAAACAAATTGGATAATGTGAGTAAACGATAGCCAGGATGTTTGCGTGCTGTAGCCGCAACAGTTCTTCTAATCCAAGAAGCTAGATAATTAACAATAGGACAAAAAATCACAGTGCGCGTTCTGCATATGGTGGTTTCTGTCTTGGAGCAAAAGGGGAGATATTGGTTGCCTCCAAGCCATATGCTTAAATATCAGGTTATCTTGTTGGAACAGGATGGTGTGGAACTTAAACTCACCACAGCAATCAACCCAGCAGACAGGATTTAAGAGACGAACTGTTAACTAATCCTGATGTGGAGCTGTTTACAGATGGTAGCAGCTTCGTACAAGATGGGAAATGGATGGCCGGATATGTGGTTGTTACAACTATACAGATAATAGAGGCTGGGTCCCTACCTATCAATACATTGGCCCAGAAGGTGGAACTAGTGGCATTAAGACAAGCCTTGAAGGTAGCTGAAGAGAAAAAGGTAAATATATGGACTGATTAAAAAAATGCATTTGGGATAGTCCATGCACATGGGGCTATCTGGAAAGAAAGAGGATTGTTGTCAGCTCAGGGATCACCTATTAAATACAAGGAAGAAATTCTCCAACTTCTACAGGATATTCAAAAACCTAAGGAAGCAGTGATAATGAATTATAAAGCACGTCAGTTTGGACCAACTGCAGTAAACATGGGTAATCAATTGGCTCACAAAACTGCTAAAGAGGTGGCTGAACAAGGCATCCTTGCATTGGTACCAGTAAAACAGGTGAAGCTCCCAAGTTTGAAACCTAACTGTAGTGAGAGAGACCAACAATTGTCATCATTGCTGAAAGCAACCACAAACAGAGAGGGCTGGTTGATAACTTCCACAGGACAAGTTGCTGTTACACCACAGGTAATGATGGAAATTGTAAAGAAGGGAAATGAGGAAACATCCTGGGATAGTGAGGCTATGATTTCTAGCCTTCAGAATGTGATTATATGTATGAGGATGACTGGAATAGTAAAGTCTGTAATAGCAAAATGCCCCATTTGTTTAAAAAATAATCCCATGAACAGGAGAAGACCACCCCCAGGGACCACTAGGCAAGGAAAGTCCCCTGGAGATTATTGGCAAATTGATTTTTCTGAGTTACCAAAACAAAATGGTTATAGATATCTCCTGATATCGATTGGTACTTTCTTAGGATGGCCAACTTTTCCCTGTCGTACCAACAAAGCTAGGGAAATAACTAAGCTATTACTTAACTTATTATTATAATAATCTTGGTAACTTATATATTAATACTATGTATTCCTATGTTTAGAAACCTGTGTGAATCAAAATACGTAAAGTATTGAGATCTTTCTAATTAAATAGAGAATTCTCAAAAGGGGACGATTGTTGTAAGGGTCCTCAGGCAAGAATGCACTCAAGGACATAATCTTCACAAGTCTGATGGGGGTCATCCTGGAGGGATGCAAACAACCTAGCAGCAGACACCAGTTGAAATCAAGACAAAAGGAACTAAGTACATCTCCATCTATATAAGAGTCAGAACACCAGTTGAAACCAACACACCTTGCAACACACTGTGGCAAGATTACTCAATGGGCCAACTCAGGACCATATGTGAAAGAAGGACTCAGAGTTCATGGAAGGGACACAAAAAACCACCCCTTCAACCACCCTTCAAACCACCCTTCACTAGGGACCACCAGAGACCACCTGATACCTCTTCAGGGGCTCCTAAGGGACTTAAAACTCATGGGTAATTAAGATGCAAGTATTATAATTAGTTATAAGAAATAGAATAAATATATATAACTATTCTTGGAAAACTAATGCATATGTATATAAGTGAGCAATATAAGCTCTGTCTATTGTGACTTGCAGTATGCACGGTAGGAGGAATTATCTCCCGTGCATCTGGCACCATAATAAAGAATGCCTGCTTCTTAATACTATGTTGGTTTTAAGGAGTTTTATTCCCAATTTTGGTGATAACGCCTCCACCCCTCCATCCTTGTCTGTCCCTTCTGAACAGCCTGTAGCCACTGATAGTCACATTCCAGTCATGGGATTCATCCCACCAAGTTTCAGTAATGGCAATTAGGTCATAGCTTTCTAAGAGCACGATAGCTTCCAACTCCTCCTGTTTGTTTCCCATGCTGCATGCGTTCATGTAGAGGCATTTCATCTGGGCTGTGGGCCATGTTGCCTTCTTAGCAGAACAAGCCTTGATTCCCTTGAGGTGTTTCATGGAAGTTTCCTTGTTGGCTCCTACTACCTCAGGAGCCCCCAGCTCACCTCTGCAAGACTTCGACTGTATTGCAGAGTCCCCAGCACACCTCTGGGCAACAGGTTGAGGGCTTATACTAGCAACCTGTCCCACAGCTTGTCACAGGCAAGCCTGATATTCTTCCCCTCCCCCTTCACCTTTAGTTTAAAGCCCTGTCAAAGAGCCCTGCAAGTTCCTGANCCTGATACCTCTTCAGGGGCTCCTAAGGGACTTAAAACTCATGGGTAATTAAGATGCAAGTATTATAATTAGTTATAAGAAATAGAATAAATATATATAACTATTCTTGGAAAACTAATGCATATGTATATAAGTGAGCAATATAAGCTCTGTCTATTGTGACTTGCAGTATGCACGGTAGGAGGAATTATCTCCCGTGCATCTGGCACCATAATAAAGAATGCCTGCTTCTTAATACTATGTTGGTTTTAAGGAGTTTTATTCCCAATTTTGGTGATAACGCCTCCACCCCTCCATCCTTGTCTGTCCCTTCTGAACAGCCTGTAGCCACTGATAGTCACATTCCAGTCATGGGATTCATCCCACCAAGTTTCAGTAATGGCAATTAGGTCATAGCTTTCTAAGAGCACGATAGCTTCCAACTCCTCCTGTTTGTTTCCCATGCTGCATGCGTTCATGTAGAGGCATTTCATCTGGGCTGTGGGCCATGTTGCCTTCTTAGCAGAACAAGCCTTGATTCCCTTGAGGTGTTTCATGGAAGTTTCCTTGTTGGCTCCTACTACCTCAGGAGCCCCCAGCTCACCTCTGCAAGACTTCGACTGTATTGCAGAGTCCCCAGCACACCTCTGGGCAACAGGTTGAGGGCTTATACTAGCAACCTGTCCCACAGCTTGTCACAGGCAAGCCTGATATTCTTCCCCTCCCCCTTCACCTTTAGTTTAAAGCCCTGTCAAAGAGCCCTGCAAGTTCCTGAGCAAAGACCCTCTTTCCACTTTGAGAAAGGTGGCTCCCATTTGATACCATGTAGGTCATCCCACTGTCAAAAAACCCAAAGCTGTGACTGTGACACCACCCACAGAGCCATGTATTAATAGGTTGGGTCTGCCTGTTTCTCCCAACATCACTGCCTTCAACTGGAAGGAGGGAGGAAAAAATAACCTGTGCCCCAGATTCCCTCACTAACTGTCCTAAGGCCCTGAAGTCTCTTTTAATCTCCCTTGGACTATGTACTGCAACTTCATCACCACTCACGTGGAAGAGCAGTAACGGGTAGTAGTCCGAGGGCCATACCAGACTAGGAAGTTTCCTAGTGATATCTCTAACCCAGGCTCCTGGGAGGCAGCAGTCTTCCCTTTGAGGAGGGTCAGCCTGGCATACGGGACCCTCTGTTCCCCTTAGAAGGGAGTTTCCTACAACTATGACCCGTCTTTTCTTACTTGTGGAGGTGGTAGTAATATGGGGGTAGGTCTTTCTGATCTTGTTGACTCCTCTGGTGCAGATGGATCGAAACACACGTCATCCACTCACTGGTCCTCCACATCTACAGTCTCATACCTGTTGTGCAGAGACACCTGAGGAGGTGTGGGGGGCAAGGAAAGGGTTCGCTTGCTGCCCCAATTATGAACTTGTTTCCACTCGCTGCTTCCCTTTAAGATCCTGACTACATCCTGGTGGGGGGATGATACTGGATGACTCTGATCACAGGCCTTTTCTGGTGGCTGTCCCTGTCTAGGTTTCGTGGAGGCCAGGGCATGGTTCCACCAATCTATCTCTTGCTCAGACTCCCTAATTCTCCTTAGCCTACCTACTTCCTCTCTTAGCTCTGCCACCAGGCCAAGTAGATAGTCTACCTGATCACACCTTACACAGCTGTTGCCTCTACACTCATCTGCTTCCTGTACAAGCTTGTGACACTCCCTGCAGCCAGAGACCTGGATGACTGTGTTTTCCTGGGAGTTCAGTCTGGGTTGATACAATCTTTCTGGCTAGTGCAGAGGATAGAGCCTTCTGCCAGGTGGATGCCATGGCTAGACTCCCTCTCATCAACTGAATTTACTGAACTTACTTGAGCTGGGAGAGAGACTTCACCTTCCCTGCACGAACTGCTGCACAAACGGCCGTGCCACAGCCTTATGACATGCCATGCCCTGTTTGCCCACCCTGTTCGCCGTGCTCCTAGTCACTCCTGAAGAAATAGCTTTCTTTTTGTATATTAAATTACTGGTTTGATCCAATTCTCTTATCCTTATTTCTATAAATAATTACAATTTTGTGATTTACGACAGTGTCTAAAAAATTTGTTACAATTGTGTTTAGAAGAGTTGAAAGACTCGTTATCTAAAATTTTAGTTTGTCATTGAATATAAGTTTAATGTTGAGTCTAAAATATTGAATTCTCTATTATTGATCCCTGTCATACCAGGGAGCCCAGCACTGGACACAGTATGCCAGCTGTGTCTCACCAGTGTTGAGTAGGTGTTGTGGTTTAACCCCAGTCAGCAACCCAGCACCACACAGCCACTCGCTCACTCCTCCTGGTGGGATGGGGAAGAGAATCAGAAGAGTAAAAGTGAGGAAGCTCCTGCATTGAGATAAAGAGAGTTTAACAGGTAAAGCAAAAGCCATATGTGCAAGCAAAGCAAAAGAAGGAATTCTCCTTCTTCCCATGGGCAGGCAGGTGTTCAGCCATCTCCAGGAAAGCAGGGCTCCATCATGCGTAACAGTCACTTGGGAAGACAAACGCCATCACTCTGAAGATTTCCCCCCCTTCCTTCTTCTTCCCCCAGCTTTATATGCTGAACATGACGCCATATGGTGTGGAATATCCCTTTGGTCAGTTGGGGTCAGCTGTCCTGGCTGTGTCCCTTCCCAGCTTCTTGTGCACCCAGCAGAGCATGGGAAGCTGGAAAAGTCCTTGACTAGTGTAAGCACTACTTAGCAACAACTAAAACATCTGCACATTATCAACAATGTTTTCAGCATAAATCCAAAACGTAGCCCTGTACTAGCTACTATGAAAAAATTAACTCTATCCCAGCTGAAACCAGGACAGTAGGGTATCACCTCCTTTGGCTTGCTACTGTATTTCAGTACAAATCTAGGATTACACCTTATCAGTACGTCAACTTCTCATGGTAGAATAATTCATTAAATGCTATCACATTTAAAATTAATTTTTAATCGTTCAGTTATGTACAGACTGTTCTGAATACCAGAGTCACTTACATCATGTGTTTTCCTCAGTATTGACTTCATCAGAAGGCATTGTACCTGGAAGCTGTTTCAGCCCCCAGGCTTCAGAATTTCAATTTTGAAGGCAGTGGCCATTCCAAGATGGAAGTCATGGCCCCCTAGTATCCAGTTAGCACAACTTGGGCTAGTGTTCATGCAAAGATTATTTTCAGGTAATTCAAAGAGAGAAACACCTGTATTTTTGATGTCACTTATTTATCAGTAGTGTATATGATTTGAATACCACCCACTTAATCTTCATCTAGTATATACAGAGGGGAAAAAAATATCTCTGAGAATGAATATTTGCCTACACAGCCAGTAAAAGATTTCAGATTCAACAAACCAATAAAAAGATGAAACAACCCGCCCCAAATTACAGGGTTTTTTACTTTTCTTTCTTAGGAAACTGAATCAGGATAAATGTTATGTACAACACATAAATGTTATGTACAACATCATCAACTCTAAAACTAGTACCTAATGATTGAGACTGTGTATTAACGAATGAATATCTGGAATATTTATATAAAAAATTAAAATGCTTAACTAGATTGCATATAACTACCTCAAACTGCTTTAAGATATACCGCTTTTTGTACTTGATTGATTGAATCTGATTCCTAAGGATGCATTTTCCATGAATTGCCAAGGAGATAATTAATTATTCTTCATATCCAGGGAAACTCACTTCTACTTCAGGTTCACTTTAAACATCTTACATAGGTCTTAAAGTGCCCATGTTCAGGAGGCCAGACTCCATGTTTGGCCCAGGAAGAGGTGTAGGATGTTGCAGGGAGCAGTTCAGAGTGAGGATGCTAGATGCCCCAGGTTAGATAATGCATATACACTACCTTGTTATTCACCAAAAATACTGACATAAGGAGTATGTATGTGGTGTCTTTTGACCATAGGCCAGCATTTTTTGTTAACAAATGTGGCAAAGTACTGAAATCAGTACAACTGAATATATTTCTCTGTCAGGGAATGTGGCCTATCAGAATTACTCTACAGATGAGAATCTTAAACAAAATTAATTTACAGCAGAATTCCCTAGGGATAGAGGCAGACCAAGGATTTTCAGTATTATAAAGAGGAGTTTGTCTTGTAAAAATAAACAAGAAGTAGAGATCCTGCTAAGCTACTTGAGATGTCTGCTGTACCAACATCTGTGTTTGAGTTTGGGCATCTAAATTAAATTTGTAGTCAGCAGGAAAATGCAAACACTTGAGTATTTAGTTCACCTAGCAAATTTTGAATGTCTTCTTTTTTCCATGAGATGAATCATTATTCCTCTTCAACCATAATGGAAGGTTAGGATGTTATATACATTCAGGTGACTCCCTTCTCAGCAATAGTCCATGTTTCTAGGACTAAAGTGTCTCCTAATCATTACACCTGTAAGGCTGATAAAGCAGCCTTCAAATTAGATTTGTGGGGGCAAGAAAAAAATAACAGTATCTGCAAATGTTTCTTACAGTCTTGTGTTCCTGTTAGGTCAGCTACTCAGGTTGAGTAATATACTCAGTGCAACATTGCAACTGGATAGGTCTCTTGGTCTTTTCTAATTGCCTTTATAAATAACAACTTCTCGTTACTGCCAGACCACAGTAATAAAGGCATTTGTAACCTCAAAACTGGCAGGAACATAACATTTTCACTACTGGGAAACCACTGGTATGTGGATACCTTATTTATACAAATGCAACTGATTAAGTTATGCATTTTTCAGATTAAAAATGGCAGCTAATGTACTACAAATAGAATTTCACAGGTTTTCATTACGAAATTTAAAAAGCAATAAATAGTGCACTTCATGAAAGTGGCTGCCATTTTATTTGTCCCTACTGTTATTTAGAAAAAAAAGTTAAAACTTTAAATTTATAAGACTAAGTAGATTTCTTACTTCCTCACCTTTCACTCTCACACCCCTCTCTCTGCCTGTCCCTTCCACACAAAAATAATTTGTGAGATAATATGCAACAAAGAAAGGAGGAATAACACATTTTGAAGAATACAGTGAATCTTTTACATGAGTTATGAGGTATAACAGGTCTTCTGTATTTTAAAGCATAATGGTCTGATTTCTGTTTGCATCATTGTGGTGATGCCTTTTTTTGCAATGGCAGCATAAGAGTTTTTACAATAAATATAGGATTGGACTCTGAATATTAAGCAATTGTGTATGTGTGTGTTGTGTGTTTATGTCTATTGGTGCTTTGAATTAAGAAATGGATGGAGAAAAATTTTATTTTAAAATTGTTTTTTAATAAGGCCTTTGATTACAAATCATTTACACATATTTTGACAGGTACCTTTAATAACATCAAAGAAAGTGAGACTAAAGAAAATAACAAATTTCTATTATCTAACCTCAGTAATGTTCAGTTAATGATAATGACATGAGACGTCTGAACTTGTATGACAAACAAAAAAAATGAAATGAAAATAAGTTGAGTCAGTGAGGAAAATTATGGTAATTTTATCCAGCTCAATTTGTCTTTCAAAAGAACTTATAGCTGCTCTGATATTTTGTTTCCAACCACCTTGTCTCTGAGCCACTATAAACTAAGGGCAAACTGGATTATAACCTCCCCCTTCTCCCTGCTGTTTATCAAAACCTTATCTGACTGAAAGACTCAAAGCCCCNTCTGTCTGGGGGGGAGATGATACCACATGAGGAATAAATGCTATCTTGTTCTAAAGACTGTCTGAGATGCAGGCAATACACGAGGTACAAAGTGTGTTCCTTGACACACCTTTTGAACACATTGTTAATTTTTAATGTTCATCCTTTTGCTTTCTAATTGCTGTAATACTACAACAGTAATTGTGTTCACAAAATACCTTTCAAGAATTTTCTCCATTTCATTCAAAGTAAAATGGATTAGATTAGTTTAAGTGTCAGGATTCATCCCATCTCTATCTGAGGTATGGTCCAGGGGTG
>WEKW01008667.1:0-31188 GCA_013389905.1 Sula dactylatra
CAGCTGTGTGGTATTCCCAGTTGACATCTGACAAGCAGAAGTCTCCCATAAGGACAAGGGCAGATGACATAGAGGCATCTCTTAGTTCCTTAAAGAATAACTCACAATTGTCATCCTCCTGGCTGGGTGGCCTATAGTAGACTCCCATGACAACATCCACTTTATTTGTCTGTCCCTTAATCCTTAACCAGAGGCTCTCAACTTTGCCACCTCCAACCACAAGCTCCATGCATTTCAACTCCTCCACTACATACAATGCCACCCTCCCACCTCGCCTGCCCTACCTATCCTTCCTGAAAAGCCTGTAACCATCCACCATGGCACACCAGTCACAGGACTCATCCCACCAGGTTTCACTTATGCCAATGATGTCATATCTCTGGGACTGGGCCAAGGCTACTAGCTCTTCTTGCTTGTTCCTCATGCTGCATGCTTTTGTGTAGAAATACTTCAAGTGCGGTTCATTGTGCCCATTGCCACGTGTAGCAGTCCGAAGAATATCACTAGCACATAGCTCCTCAAACCTTGGCGTGCCAAGTGAGTCATTGCTCATCACTGACTACCCTGGTATTGTCCCTTTCCCCCTATTAGAATCTAATTTCTGAGACATGTATGTTGGAGAGTGGTTAGTTCAGGATTTTGAAATTCAAATACTGATGCTCTTTGGCTGGATCACCCCATCTGAGATGATTTTTTTTTCTATGTCTAAATTTAATTTAAATTATAAAATAGCAGTTATTGAATTTATTTTCATTTTGAAAAGTTTCATAGTTATAAGACTATTCATGATACTTAAAAAATTAAGTTAAAGCTAAATATAAATCAAAGAACCTTTTGTAAGCATATAGATTATTGTGATCTCTTACACAATATGTTACAGAGTGGCTGAATAGAATGCATTAGATTCTTTTTTTCACTTACACAATGTGCCTGCTACAGAAAGGAGTGTACTAACACAATCACATATGACCATTAGAAGAGTTAACTGAAGACTGAATTCTGGCTCACAGGTCTGCCAGATTACTAGTGTAACCATGTGCCAGCTACTTCTCATTCTTCAGCCTGAAAATGGAGACCACTTTATCTCTTGATTACTGTTTAATCATTATATTACCTTTAATCATTATATTGTACACTCTCAGGGAAAAGTACTTTCTTCTGTTCATGTATGGCAGCTAACAGAGCATTTAGTCCTTAGTTATAGCTGCCATACAAATAATAGAGATATGGTTGTATGGGCATTTGTATGCCTGTTATATTTTTTGATACAGAAATTGAATTCAGATTCACACATAATTTTGCCAGAAAGAAACAAAGAAGCCAGGGGGGAGTAGATAGTCACTCAAGAGGACATTCCTTGAATATTAACCATGATTTTGAATAATGCTTTTACAGTCTTCCAAAATTTTGTTTGCCATTCCTTAGTGCAAATATTTACAGAAATAATAGTAAGATCTGCTGGGAACAGAACAAAATATTTCCAGCATGATATTGCAAGAGCAGTAGGAACTTCCTCAAAGCATTTTTGTATGTACCTCCAGCTAAAGACAGTTTGTTTACATTGGAAACATCCTCATTTAGGATTTCAAAGAAACTTAATCATCACAAGGCAATGCAGAAGAAATACTCACTTGAGCCTCCAATAAGCAGGCAAATGTCTCTATCTGTGTGCATTTAGAAGAGCATTCTATGCTGCCATTCAGAAGGGCAGTGCCCAATGCATAACTCAGGGGTGAAGCATTTATCATGGCAATCTAGGCTTGTAAATTGGAGATATCTTGCAATACACACAAATAGAAGATACAGAATTTCCATGTTTCTGACACGCATGGAAACAGGCTCCATACAACTAGGGCTCTCAGGGATGACAACAAAGAGCAGAAAAAGAAGTACTGAAAGAAAAAGCAAATGCCACCCACAAGTGCAGCAGTTCTGCAGACCATGGGAAAACTTTCAGTGCAGTTTTGCCAGTGAACTGTTGTATTGTGGGACTACAGTGGTTGGGGTACTTGCCATGGTCCCCTAGCCTGCTCCAGTGTTTGGGGGAAATCACCATTCACATTTCTGAACTGCAAGTAGGTCACATTTCAAATGCCCTGTGAGCTTGCATGAGGTACAGGAAAGCTGGTTGGTAACTCATGGGGACAGCTCTTAAAGTATAACAAAGTTAACACAAAGTCCAAGATCCAAGCTCAGAATAGGACTCTTAGCAAGTTTGAGGACACTTTTCTTTGGTGATACTATCAACACCATTCCACTTCTAAAGGCAGAATGCAGAGACATAAAAGTTTCCAAATTTGGTAATTTTGTTCAGTCTGCCTGTTTCCATTCCTACCTCACCTACCAGTTATTCCAGTTAAGAAATTGATCCTTTGTCAGCTTTTCATGTGTGCCCTAAATAAGTTTGGTCCTCATGGTGTTTAAAGTAATTAAGCTGAAAGTATTGCATGCTTTTCTGTGAGCCTCTGAGGGTGAGACCTGCTGAAACTATCTCACACAGTACATTCGGCAGAACACATGGTCCACTGCTTTAAGGATGGCATTTTAGTGCAAAGGCTTTAGACAGCAGGCACAATTCTGCAACTATTAAATATAAGCCCTTTGATATGACAACCAGCAAATGAGTGAACTCTTATGCATTTCCCTCAAAGTGGCAAAGAATGTAGGGCCCATTGTGCACTGATTATAATTGATCAAACTGAATTTTTTTAAGACAATGATTACTGTGAGGTTGACAGTTTCTAACTTCATTAGAAGTTGCAGCTGCTGCTATCATTATTCTGATTAGTTACCTTGAATTGCTTTGCAAAAGACAATCATCATTATAGCTTCTCTATAACAAGGAGGAAGTAGCTCCTCATGGCAGAACTCAATTAGAAAACAAACTAGAGCATGAAATAAGAGGAAAAGAGTGAGTGTGTCAGATACTACAGAAGCTGATCACGCCTTCTTGGACTCAAGTATTTTAAATAGAGGCTATCACACTGAAAGGCAAGAAACAGTAGAACAAATGATGCAAGTAAACACTAATAGATGCTAATGCTAATGCTAATGTTAATCAAGTGAAATGATCCTGTAGCTGGTAAGAAGGATTTATCTGTGATAAATTACCCTGGTTTTGAACTGCCACCCCCCAAAAAAAAAAAAAAACCAAACCAAAACCCACAACAACAAACCAAAAAACAAACCAACAAACTCCTTCAAGTGCCTGCGGCGCTGCAGTACAACAGGCTGGTGATGTATCGGATCCCTGCATATTCTTCCCAGCTAGGAGTTTGGATATTGTCCGTGTTTATTAGCTGATGCCTTTCCACTTGGGTCTTCATGAAGGAAACAGGAGATGCATGGCAAGAAGGGATACACAGTTTGTGAGGTGCAAGGCTGTATATGTCAATAGCTGATCCATTACTGTGTAGCATTTGTTTCCTCCATGTCTTGTCCTTCTTATGCCTCATACTCTCCACCAAATCTGCATGCCTGAACCCGCTTCTCCATTAATTTCTTCTTTCCACTCCCAGTATTTGACTTGGAGAAAAAAAGGATAGAAGAAGATGCCTGGTTTGGTGAGGTTAGTGTCTGTGCTGGAATAGAGAGAACAATGAGATACTTCCGTGGGAAGTGAGACACAGTGAGAATCTGAGCCATCTAGAGTATCAAGACTCTTAATTCTTGATGGCAAAGGCATGTTTTCTACTGGTGATATTAAAAAGTCAGCAATGCACATCTGGCCTTTGGCAAGAAAACTTCCCTGGACTCTTAAGTTCCGGCAGGTGAAGACAAAATAGTATACCCAATTCTGTGCCTCTCATCTTTCACCTGGTCTCTTCCTTGCTAGAAGTAGGACCTTGGTAGGGCTTTGGTATGATTTTGCAGGTTTTGGCCACCACAATGGCTGGTGACAGCTGTGGTTGTCACAATATGAACTACAGTGTCTCTCTTTCCTGCCACGAGCTATGCAAGACCCCAAGTGGCCATGAAGCAGGAGTGTAGAAGTGGCACGAAGCCATTTATTTCATCACTTCTTTGCCATTTTGATGGGCAAGAGATCTAGGCCTGGATGGAAATTCTGACTGAAGTCAAAAGAGAACATGAGGACGGAGATTCTGTGGGTGAGCATAAACAAAGATGTCATTGTGGTTTGGGCAGTCATTGCAAATTGTAATTTTACTGGACACACTTTTAAAACTCTCCGGCCTTCTCCTTTTCCAAACGTTGGAGGAGGTTTATTAAGGAAGTAGGAGGAGATTATAGCAATCAGGGAGGCATAAGGCTATGCCTTAGTTTTAGCTGGGACAGAGTTAATTTCCTTGACTGTGGCTGGTATAGTGCTGTGTTTTGGACTTAGTATGAAAATAATGTTGAAAACACACTGATGTTTTAGTTGTTGCTATGTAGTGCTTACAGTCATCAAGGACTTTTCCAGCTTCCCATGCTCTGCCAGGTGCACAAGGAGCCAGGAGGGGAGGGGGGGCACAGCCAGGACAGCTGGTCCAAACTGGCCAAAGAGATAGTCCATACCATATGACATCATGCCCAGTATATTAACTGGGGGGAGCTGGCTGGGGGAGGCAGCGATCGCGGCTTGGGAACTGGCATTGTTGGTCAGTGGGTGGTGAGCAGTTGCATAAGTTGTGGGGTTTTTTTTTTCCTTTTCCCCCAGGTTTCATTTTTTCTCTCGATATTTTCCTTTTTAATATATTATCATTATTATTATTATCATACTCATTATTATTATCATTACCATTATTACTATTTTATTTCAATTATTAAACTGTTCTTATCTCTACCCACAAGTTTTCTTGCTTTTGCTCTTCCGATTATCTGCCCTATCCCACTGGGGTGGGGGGAGTGAGCGAGCAGCTGTGTGGTGCTTAGTTGCTGACTAGGGCTAAACCACAACAGGCTATAACACTAGACAACTTTCTGAGCACTTGAAAGAATTGGGTGTTATCTATGTATGGAAGGTAGAGAAGACTCAGACGTGGCATAAATACTTGAAGAGAGAGGCAAAAATGAAACAGATCACCTCTTTTGGTGAAATTTATTAGACTGACAGGATTGACAAGTGTGATTGGGGGCAAGAATAACAGGAGAAGTTTAGGAAGTTTATTCTCTAGGCTAGAGACTTGTGGTGCATATTCAGGTACCTCAGATGACATACTGGAAAGCTGGAGCATTGCATCTGTGCAGAAAGAGAACAGGATATAAGAGGAGGTAGCATAAAGAGTTAGAGGTGTCATTGATTTAACAGTTAGTTATTCCATGGTAAATTTAAAGTAAGAAGTTTGCAAAATAGGAAGGTTTTGGTGTGGAGCGTGTCACCTCACTGTGGTCATTCCAGATGATTTGCACATCAAAGACACCCATCCAAACACAAAAAAAACCCCGAAAACTGCCACAGCATGTCATGAAATGCTGTAAACTACCAACATCAGAAGCTGCTGCTTCACTTCCAAGAGCAATCAGAGGGAGAAATAGAGTTCTAGTCTCTGTGTTTTGATCAACAAGTGCTCTTTGTCTGATCTTCCATCCCCAGATGGAGAGAGATAAGAATACAAACAACTCATGAATTGCCTTTTACTGTTGTAAGCACCTGATGCAAAAGTGTTCAGCAAACACCAAAAACCTGTTGGTGAAAAATTGCCTAAGTATCTCCCAGATCAGTGTTAGCAACAAATGTCAATATACAAATATACATCCAAAAGTCAAGTGCCTTCTATAATTTATCTTTTCTTTTATTATTTCTCTTGTAATTTCTACAACTTCAAATTTCTTTTTGAAATGGCCCAATTCCCGCACAATTATCCTTCTTCAGCAGCAATTCTGATATGAATATATTCCAATAGTGGCAAACACTTTCTCATCAACTTTTTGGTCTTCTTTCAGCCTCTCTGACCCCATGTTGACCAAGTTAGCTTTTGACATAGATATCATCTTTTCTTTTATTAATATTGATCAGATGAAAAGCAAGCATGGAAGGTAACACAGAAGAGCAATATCAGAGCTTGAAGCAGAATATGACTAATGTAGGTAACTTTTTGGGTGGGGCATGACCTCACTGATACCATTTTCTCTTTCCCCCTACTTACCAGTCCCTCTATCAAGATTTATGCTTCCTGAGTCCCCACTTTGCTCTAATCCTAGATTCTTTATGCCTCCTGGTGATACCTTCTCCTCTCACTCAGGCCCCTGATGTTGCCTCATCGCAGTTCCTGTCCTGATACAAATTTTGTGCTGAGAAAGCTCAGTAGCTTTTGCTTCCCCTCCCTTACTCCACCTTTAGTTGTGTGCCTTATTAATGAATAATACCTCATCAGCTAGGATCTGTGACCGTAGACAATTCCACGTCTCAGTTTTCTGTGGATATGATGAATAAAAAATAAATGACTTTACAAATTGCTTTCAGGTTGCAAAGTCAAGCACTAAACAAAGAGGAAGTGCTGGAATTAAACTTGCCTGCAAAACCTTAATTTGGCCCTTTTGTGCATAAGTATTATGATATAGACTTTAATTACATGAACACAGACTATTTTTTCCACATCTAAATGCGTAGATGTGCAAATTCTCAAGCAGTTGACTTGATTACAAGTATGCATAACATAAAAGTTCAATAGTCTATTGATATTTAGTCAGATTGCAGAAATTCCACATATTTATTGCAGCAGCTGACTATATTAGGATACTATGCCAAGATCTGAACAAATGAAGTCAGATTACTGCAAATGACAAGGAACAAATAGCCAGGAAAAAAAAAATAGTAGGGCCACAGGAAAAAAAACAGCATGGTGAATACTAGACAACTGCATTAGGTTCAGCTGAAACAAAGCAAGATTTCTAAAGCAGCCCACAAATAATATTTAATCTTTCCTCTAGTCCCAGTAAAACAGACTAATCAGCACAGCAGCCACTTTATATTGGATAACTCCGAAGACTAAACTATAAAAATGGGGTCAAAGTATATGTTTGAAATACACACAAAAAATTAGAGGTGACATCTTGGCCTGTAGGTCTTCTTCCGGCTGAAGAAAAAAATAGAAAAAGGTTAATTTCAAGGTTAGAACTAACCTTGTTCTATTTTTTTTCCACAGAGCCCAAAGCAGAGCTCATGGCCAACATGTCATCTGTAATATTCTTTGCTATCTCAACTGTGAGTTTTATATTAACCTTTTCCCTTAAATTTTGCAGTCAGAATGCTAATGCACTGTGGATTTTGTTGCAGTGTGAAGAAGCTTGGCTTGATCTTCTTTTAATCACTGATCAACTAAGCATAGAGGCTGGCAAATGTTGATGGCAATGTTAACACTCTTCCACTTCACAGAGAGTAAAACAGGGCAGAGCTGAACTGATATCAGCTACCTCTGAAAAGGAACAGAGGCAAAGCAGGGAAAGGATGTATTATTCATTGATTTATTTTTCTTTTTAATATCTGAGAGAAATACTTGGAGATAGAAGAACATTTTCAGCTACTACCCGATAAGTGGATAGAGTTCTCTTTTGCTAGGTGCTTCATATATTATGCTCAGTAATTAATGCAGAAATCTGGCCCTGTCTCAGTTTGCTGGAGAAAAACTAGAGACTAGACCTCAAGATCTGGCCTGGCAAATTCCATACATTGCATATATTGTATAGATAATGGATAAGATTGATTGAATCTTCAATGCAATTTTAAACAAATCAGCTTTTCCTTTAATATATTCCTTCCCTTTTACTTCTTTTGTCACACTAGTTCCTCAGTTTATTGTCTCCAGGTTGGCCTGTTCACCCTACTTCCAGAAGCAACCACGTTGCCAGGAGGAGTCTTTTCAGAAAGTGCTCTGTGTGCTTGGCAAATCATTGCATACCAATTTCCCATGCATCTGCCTGCCATCTTTGTATTTTCACCTAACCTTAAGTATTTCTGTGTGGGAAACTAAGGCACGCTGGCATGTATGGCTTCTTTTGGAGGATGGGGGGTACTGGCTCAGCTGCTTACAGAGAGGAGAAAGAGGCTCTACTCTTTAGTTTTATAGACCAAATGAAAGTGAACAGTAGGTTCTGCTTGCATTTTAGCATAGGACATGGGTGAAAGTGCAGAACAGAGATTTCAGTATTTGGTAGAAACAAGTTAGAAATACTGTGCAGGAGTGAGAAGAGAAAATTGTCCATGTGGTGTATGAAGGTACCTTAAAAATAAACTCCCATTAAACTCATCTGGCTGTAGTCATACATTGAGACAAATTCTATTTATCCAACTTTTACTCTGTTCATATTGAGATAAAACCTTGACTGAAATCAATCAGTGAGAGGCAATATCAGTTATCCTGCTGCTGCTTCAAAGTAGTTTCAAGCACCAGGAAAAAATTAAAATTATGTGTTGTAGCTGCATGGCTCTTATAAGTTCAGTTCCTATCCATGTGATCTCCATAACAAAATCTTTTCATACCCAGTCCTTTTAAAACCTGGAGAGGAGAGGACATCTCTGGATATGCCATTATACTGTACTTGGCTATGCTGAAGAAATGGGAGAAGGTTTCTGGGCAACCCAGCAGTGCTGATTTCAGCAGCTCCAGCTATCTTATGTTATCTTAATGCTGGCAATACGTGAGTGCACACCCATTCCCGGTCACATCCCTTTCAATCAGCAGGGATGCTCAAACAGCTACTTCCAACTCAAAAGCCACAAGTTGCTCTGACCAACAGGTTTACTCATATGAAAATCTAGCAAGGTTTTTAGTATAGGCCTGTTGTGTTTTACTTAAGGTTTCTTCTATACTGATGTCTTCAGTTATGTGAGGATATGTGGGAGTCTTTGTTTTCATTTCACACACAGACCTTCCCATATCCCACCTCATTCAGAATCCGATATCTGGAGTAGAGTGTCCCATTTGTAAAGCATACTGTCACTGAACTTTTCCTTTGACAAGAGTGTCACCAGCATTTGCCATGGCATTTCACAGTACATTACACTGGCCTGCAGGATTTCTTGAGCCAACACCACTCATCTCTCATGATAGTATGCTGTGCTGTGTATAAAAATACAAAATACAATGCAGCATGCATGCCTGAGCCAGACAAACAGTTTGTTGTTTGAGTGTCTGCCTGCCTGACTCTTTTTAAAGCAGGGCATGTGATACTTGGTCTTTATTTCAAATTACAGAACTGAGGCTTTTGCTAATTTTTCTGTTACATAAGAAAATCAGGGAGAATTTCATGTTGCAAATACTTCTTATGGTTTACTAGTTTGTACTAGAGTGTACAAATATAGTCCACAGAAAAAAATCCTACAGGGCAAAGCTGTCAAAAGCAGTGTCACTCCTCTGTTAGTAGCAGAGCCATGTACAGGGAATGCCAAGAGCACAGCTGGGCCTCCGTGTGCTACTGGGGAATTTCATCTGGTGCAATTAAAGCCAGGAAGAAAAGTGATGAAGGTCAGGAAATGAACATTAAATCTTGCCACCTAACAACATTCCTAACTTGTACAGAAATATTTCATGGCCCTCCTTATGAAGCCTTACAGTTATGCTCTATTTTGAAATGTGATGTGTTGTGAAGAGCAGCATAAATCAGCTAACAGTAATCCATTGACAAATGGATTCTTTCTTTATAGGTGACAAAGCAAGAGCAGAAATCACTGAAATTTAGTTGTGTAAGAGAAGAATCACGTCCATGACATGGACTTAGAGCTAGATCTGCTCCATTAGCAGTCTGACACTCATGGGTTTCTGTGGTTTGAACCACAATTTTATGGCCCTTGGAACGATTCTAATGTATTCTTTTTTATAAAAGAAATGCAATGAAAACTTTCTTAAGGTTACAGAAGATGGGATGACTGCAGATTTTTGTAACAAACTTAGAGCTTCAATTCCAACATGTTTCTTGTAACTGAAAGTTCACTACAGCAAAAGATCTCCAGCATTCAACAGACTGATACGCTTCGGTTAGAAGCAATCCTCTCTTCACATGTAAAGATCATTGCAGCAAATGGCATGGTGGCAATTTCATTAAAGTTCTCAGGAGCAAGCTGGCTATGGACCCATGTCACAGCCTCTTGGCAAAGCAATTCTAAGGATTCACCAGCTCTAATTCCAAAGCACCATCCACCATGTGAAAAGAAATATAGATGCTCCTTTGATCATGCTTTCCTTAAAAAGTAAAAAATTAAGTCACAAATAGCTTCCAACTTGTTTCTTAGGCTGGTGACATGTATTGTCCTCTTTTATTTGAGAGGGAACACCTGGTGTTATAACTGCCTCCTGTGATCATTTTCAATCCATGAATTGCCAGGTAGGGAACAAAACGTTCATTTTTCCAGCAACAGAAGAAGCCAACACAGAAGGTGTTGTCTCTGCAGAGAAAGAGAGTGCACAAGTAGCTCAGGCCTACTCACTGACGCAATGATTTTCAATCTCATTTGCAAAACCCTTTGTGTCTTCCAATAAAAGGGTGTCTGTGTAGCAAATAGTGTTGTGTTTAAAGACTTGGGGCTAAAAGGATGAAGAAGAGAATATCTTAAATATTCCTATGTGCTGTTACTTGTCACCTATGACTCAAATTTTCTGGCTTGTCCATGGATCCAAGATTTTATCATGCATACCCAAAGGCTGTCTTTTCTAAATATCACAGCAGAAAACCTATTTTATTACTGTTCCAAGACAACAGTTCACAGAGCTTTTCTAACTAGCTGAGGATTACATTTTTACAGGATTAACAGTTGCAATAAAATATACTCCCAGCTCTAAAACTCAGTTAAGAGTGCACCATAAATAAGATGTGAGAAAAGAAAATATGAGATATCAAAAAGATGCAGGAAAAGAGCTGTTAATTAAACTAACTTCAACTTCACCCTTCCATAGTTCCATTAAATGTTGAGAGCAGTATGTTACTCTTGTATAAGTGGAAGGTAGGCTGCAGTTATTACATTGCCTACAGTATACACTTCATGAGGCTAGTAAAAGTTGCTACAGTCCAGAGCTAAATCACAGTTTTGCTGTCACCTAGCAATGACTGGAATAACCTCCTGCATGAAGAACGCATCTAGCTATAAGTATACAGCATCTACAGTTCCTATTTGTATATCAGTCTATTGGAAAGAAGAGCACAGTGACTAATACTTTTCCTCCATGGAAATAAATTTTGAAACATTTATTTTTGAAAGCAGCAAAGTGGTCTTGTTTTCAATACCATTCAGATGAGGATACGTCAAGGGCTACACACCAACTCTTCTGTAAAATGGTACTATCTGAACACAGAGACAGTTATGTTTCTTTTCAAGCCTTGTGTTTACCTGCAGTACATATTAAATCAGTCTCCTTACCCCTCTCCCACAAAATGCCAACAAACATGTTCATTTTTTTCTAAAGAAAGCAGCAACTCTGATTTCTATCCCAATCGTATCACTGTACAAGTGCCTTAAAGCTAATGTGAAGGGTTGCCTAGCAACAGTACTAAGCCTGCTGGGATCATCCTGCTACTGATTTTTTGCATTGATATTTTGGTTCCCAAGGATGCTTTATAATAATGAAAGACACTATTAGCTCTGTTTTCTTACCTCAGAATTTAATTAATGCTTTTACTGGTGTGAAAGTCACTGCTTTCCAAAACGCTTTCTAACTATTTTGTCAGCTCTCTCAGGGCATTTGGGAGCAACACATAGCAATAGGTCCATCAAAAGAATGACAGGTTTCAAACAAACAGCATCTGGAGATCTGATTGATCTTAAATCTACACAAAACTCATTATTTGCAATGAAACTATTGCTAGGTGTGAGTCTTGTTCTGAGTTAACAGAAGAACAATTACATAATCTCTGCTGGTGACTTTTGGAAAGTCTGTATCAACAACTACTATGCGTAATAGTTGTGTTCTAGATTTACTAATTAAACAGAAAACTGTTAAAGAAAGAATTATCGCAACTCACAGCATCCAAAAATCAAACAAACAAGAAGTTGAACTTATTGAACAGCAAACAATACACTTATTTGGAGGAGGAAGGACTAAACATTAGTAATCATTCCAGGTTAAGAGGATTGCTCCAAGGATACCTAAGCTCAATTATAATGTTTTTTATCAATACTGCCACACAGTAAAAACAGTCTTACAATTAATGTAAGGCCCGGGAACTGTGTATTGACATACAAAGTCATTTAGCTTAAATCTAGGCTGAAGGCAAGGACAGAAATAGTTTGTGTCTTTAAGAAAGCAGAATATTATTCTTGGGCATCGAAGTGCCAAATTCATGTTCCACTCTGCCCCAGCCCTAATGCAGCACCATCTCAAAGGTACTAATACCCTACTGAAAAGTCATCACTGGGTTGAGGAGGGGACTGTATTCCTCTTTGTTTATGCTGGACTGAGTAGAAAAGTCATAGTCATTGACACAAGAAATATTCTTCTGCTATTAATATTAAAATGCAAAACATGGACAAAAATCCTGGTGCTCTCAGGTCCCATAGCCAACACAATAAGGATCAATAGGACATCTATCTGGACTTCTATAAGGCCTTTGACACGGTTCCGCACAGCATCCTTCTCTCTAAACTGTGGAGATACGGATTTGATGGGTGCAATGTTCAGCGGATAAGGAATTGGCTGGGTGGTTGCATCCAGAAGGTAGTGGTCAATGGCGCAATGTCCAGATGGAGACCGGTGACAAGTGGTGTCCCTCAAGGGTCCATACTGGGACCAGTACTGTTTAATGTCTTTGTCAATGACATAGACAGTGGGATCAAGTGCACCCTCTGCAGCTTTGCAGATGACAACAAGCTGAGTGGTGCAGTTGACACGCCAGAAGGAGGGGATGTCATCCAAAGAGACCTAGACAAGCTGGAGGGGTGGGCCTGTGGGAACCTTATGAGGTTCAACAACGCCAAGTGCAAGGTCCTGCACCTGGGTCGGGGCAACTGCTGATATCAATACAGGCTGGGTGATGAAGGGATTGAGAGCAGCCCTGTAGAGGACGACTTGGGGGTACTGGAGGATGAAAAGGTGGACAGGAGCCAACAATATGTGCTTGCAGCCCAGAAGGCCAACCATATCCTGGGCTGCATCAAAAGAAGCGTGGCCAGCAGGTTGCGGGAGGTAATTCTTTTCCTCTACTCTGCTCTGGTAAGACCCCACCTGGAGTACTGCATCCATCTCTGGAGCCCTCAACACAAGAAGGACATGGAACTGTTGGAGTGGGTCCAGAGGAGGGCCACAAAAGTGATCCAAGGGCTGGAGCACCTCTCCCCCAAGGACAGGCTGAGAGAGTTGGGGTTTTTCAACCTGGAGAAGTCTGTGGGGAGACCTTATTGCAGCCTTTCAGTACTTAAAGGGGGACTTACAGGAAGGATGGGAGCAATCTGTTTAGCAAGGCCTGTTGCGAGAGGACAAGGGGTAATGGTTTTAAACTAAAGGAGGGTAGATTTAGACTGGATACAAGGAGGAAATTTTTTACCATGAGGGTGGTGATGGAACAGGTTGCCCAGAGAGGTGGTAGATGCCCCATCCCTAGAAACATTCAAGGTCAGGTTGGATGGGGCTCTGAGCAACCTGCTCTAGTTGGGGATGTCCCTGCTCACTGCAGGGGGGTAGGACTAGAAGACCTCTAAAGGTCCCTTCCAACCTAAACCATTCTGTGATTCTATGATGCACGGAGAGATGTTATAGATCTGCAAATAACCAGCAAGATATAAAGTAAATCCTAGCAGTGTGTCTTAATTTGTGCTTGATCAAAGTTTTAGGACATCCATACTTCTGCATCTTCTTTTGGCTGTTCACATAAGATGCAGTCTCATGTCAGAAGTCAGGAGGCTTCTTTTTTACAGAAGGTTAGAATCTGCTGATGTGCGTTTCTTTAATCAACCAGGATTTTTCAGCCCCTGTAATTGACAGCAGGTACTTGAATGCATGCAGGGACAGGGCCTGAGAGCTAGACATAGTATCTGAGAAGAGTCGCAATGATGACTCTTGCTAGAGCTTCAGCACAATGGGCCAAAGACAAAAGTTCAGTTTGCAGTACTTTGTGCTACCCTGTCAAATGGAGTTCCTGGGTGACTACCATGCTCCTGACCCAAGGCTAGGGATAAAAAATTGCCAACATGCCCCTCTACAAGCTGATGTCAGATTGTAGAATTTAAAGAGTATTCCAAACTAAAAAGTCTCAAAGATCCTGTTCAGATTGCCTTTGCAGTAGCAATGATGTAAGTATTGTTTGATGGGAAGTAGAATGAGGCCATCCACTAATTCTGCATGGGAATGAATTAGTTCCCATGAAAAATGACTGGCCATCCATGACCTTAAACCTGAATTACAGACACTGAAGTCAAGATCTCCACAGCTCTCCACATGCAGATTTCAGGCTCCTTCTCCTCAAATTCTGAAAACCATGGCAGGTTTTCCTTTCTGCCTTTGCATGTGGCTGATAGGCACATTGTTATGGAACCTTACACCTAGCTTTAGGGAAAGCAGGCAATCTCCCAGGTTGCAACCTGCAGCCCAAAGAAATCAGCTGGCACTGTTCCCTCTATTTTCATAACAGAACCAGCTCTCTTTAACAAATCAATTCCAAACAGAACAAGCTGTTTGACAATTATAATTTTGAACAAATATTTCCAGCCACACACAAAACACCGTGGCAAAAAAAAAGCAAACTTTCAATAAACAGAAAATAGATGATTGTTCTAAAATGACAGCTTTCATGCTGTTTATCCCAAAGGATCCTCAGAGCTTATGTAGTATGAAATAAATTTGCCACTGGTTAAAAATGTAAATTCTTTAAATACATAAAACCCTAATGAAAAGGCTTGTAACATTTCCCTTTTCCTGATTCCCACTTTTCTCTTTTTATCTTCCTAGAAGAAGACATTGATTATAATTACAGTGGAGACTAAAATGTAGGCTTGATTTTTGTGTTAAAGAAGTTATTTGGAAAGTAAAATGGGCTCTT
Source organism: Sula dactylatra (assembly GCA_013389905.1). Classification (NCBI taxonomy): domain Eukaryota; kingdom Metazoa; phylum Chordata; class Aves; order Suliformes; family Sulidae; genus Sula; species Sula dactylatra. The sequence continues at coordinate 14,905 of WEKW01008667.1, forward strand.
CGTGTATGCGTGTGTGATTGGGCATGTATATGTACTTCTGTACATGCATGCATATGATATGAATTGTTTCATGGCTTTTAAAGAATTTTCTTTTAAGGCATTGAGTCCATTTCATATTTAAATGCACATAATTTGTAGAAAGCACACAAAACAGAGTCTGCCTATGGAGATGAAAGAGAAAAGCTGCTTTGAGATTCCATCACTTCTTTAAACTTTCAAGATACATAATAATGCAAAACACAAGGACTGACTCTGCCTTCCTAGTGAAGCAATGAGGACTGCAGGATCAGTACCACAGCCTGTCATGGTTAGCAGGAGTTTGTGATCGTCACTGCAGGGGTCAGCTGTTGTCAGGTCAGAGTACGCTACAACTAATGTTCAGTCTCCACTGCCCTTGAGGCATAGAATGCAAGCTCAGGTCTGAAAGAACATGCTGTAGCACAAAACTCAGACTTGCAATAGGACCAAGTGTTTGCTAGCTAAGTGGACTGATTTCAGGTGCCTTTTTTTTTTTTTTTTTAACTAGGATTTCCAATTTAGCACATTGCTTACAGAAGTGAGGAACCAAAAGTGAAACTATTAGTTTGCTTGAGTGGGAGCTGGGTGAAAAGAAACCAGTTTGGACCCACTACGTGCCAGTCCTCTAATTCCAAACACAAACAAGACCAACTCCCTCCTTTAGTACATAGAGTGTCTACTTCTGTACAAAGAGAACACACAGGTGTTGATTTTCTGGGTTCTGGGTTAGATTTAAAAGCACTAGATGATCACTCCCTAACAATTATTCTTTTATTTCCTTAGAAACATCATCAGCGCACATGCTGTGAGCAGGCTGCCTGAGTCTTTTAAGAGATAGCCACTACATACGCGCAAATCAAGCGTGCAACACACAAACAGTGAGCCCAACAAGACTCTCACAGATGGGTGAGAGGTTCAATGTGCTGGATTTAAGACATATGCACCACCAAGCCAGACATACACTAGTCCAGCAGAGCCAGAATGCAGGCACCTGCACTGCATTTAGGCAGAAGCCTGGCCCAATCAGGACACATCAGCCTTACTAACATATCAGACAACAAATACGTGATCCTGCCTGCTGTGGCAATCTCGATATTATAGGATACCTAGCTATCGTATGAATAAGATTATGCTTGCATCTACCCCAACACATAATGATCTTTAGATGTGCAACTACTAGAACTCCACTGCATAGATACTTGGATCAGAGAGCAGATGATCAGGGTCTTAGTCCCATCACTCCTGTTCACTTGCTGTACGGCTGTGTGAATAGTAGTTTGCATCTCATTCTTTCTTGAGAAAACAAAAACATACTAAGCTTCCCTTCTCACGCTTACTCAGGTCACATTCTTCTGGAATGTATCTCGGCAAAGTAACTAAAATGACAGTTAGTCTTATTTTGATTTTCCTTTTCAGTTCACAGGGACTGAAATAATGGTGACTGCTGTGCTGCTGCCTGGTGAAACGCTGCTTGACAAACCAGTGCTGTGGATACACCATGTGACATGGGTGCCATGCAGTGGCCTAAAGACTTTTGCATGTTCGATTGTTTGAGATGGAGCACTCCAAGCAGGGTATGGACTGTGTCCAAACCACTGAACTAATTTCTGGAAAGAAGTCTCCTGTGGTCTGTGCCTGGGTCTCCTTTTGAATGGCAGCACTGAGTTCACAGCAGATGAAATCCCAGGAGGAAACTGGCAAGCACACAGTATTGACAATCAGCTCCGGGAGCCAGGGCTTGCCTTTATTCTTGAAGCTCCACTCAGACTGCTAATCTGGTCATATGTAAGGGTGGAATATTAGAAGGAAGGATTTCCTTTGGAATTCTTTTTCCAGCAGCAAAGTTGTAGGTACAGGCAATGACTAGTTATCTCATGTATAATGCAGAAGCTGTATCACACTGAACTTTCAGTGTCAATACATAGCCCATCTATGTTCTTGTTACCACCCTTTTTTGTATTTATTCTGATTTCATACAAGCAAAGGCTAATGATGGGAGAAAATTAGTTATTATCCTTCTAATTTCATAATTAATACTTTCTACTATCCTCATCAGTAGGTGTCTATTGTGGAATTTCCTATACTTTGCTTTGCCCCAAGCAGAAAGACACTAAATTAGATAAATTACTGTACCAGTAATACTGCTCCAGTATGGACAACCCTAGCGATGCATACAGCTAGTTTGAATGCACAACCGGTAGCTGAACAACATCAGAAATTTTCGATATATTTTGGATGACCATCTGTGCAGAATATAGTATCATAAAAGGTAGTGTTCTCTGGAGTGAGGCAGCTGAACAAAAAGCCAGGGCCTAGAGATCCCTTTGTTATGGAAGAGCTCAAGTTTTGCTTTTAAGTTAACAACGTAGAACCTTCTTTATTTTTTAGTGAAATCAGCCTAACAAGAACATATTTTTTTATCATGATATGTCATGCAAATATTTTCTGTCTTTCCATCTTTTTCTAAAACATTACTAGTTTTTGCGATCAAATGGACAAGCACCAGCATTACAAACAGTGGAAGAGAAGTGTACCATCACCGTCCTTTACTTATGACAGAGACAGAAGTATGAAAGGAACTCTAACATTTAAATGGGTTTTAATTCAAATTTGAACTGTGCTTTATATCAATTTTAGACATTCTTTACCTTTTATGACTTCTTCCTCTGTGAACTTTGATGGACCATAAATCTAGCAACCAACCTAAAGCCTCAGTCAAATACTGCTCATGGAGCCTGCTAGGGAAAAAACAAAATGCTTGAAAATGCAAAACCACAGTCACATTTCATTGCTAGATATGACTGCATTAATGATAAAGGAATTTGAAAAAGTGTAAAAATAATTTGAACCAAACTAGACCATTTGTTGCCCAGTCCACATTTTTACGTATCCCATGTGTATTAGAACTGAACTAAAGATGTTGAGCAGCTTTTTTTTTTTTTTTTCCTATAAGTGATTTATTCATGTACAGATTAAGGAGTAAAAGTTATTCAGTGGAACAGATATCCCCATTCTCCTACTAATACTATTGCATAGATTGGAACTGGTGGTAAATCAACATCAAAATATCTATTGCAAAGATGATAGCAATTCTAGGGACGTGATTTCCAAAGGGTTTGTTTCAGGGTTGGCTTCTCTGATGTCACAAAAGGATTAAAGAGTTTCTCATGACTGGAAGTTTTTAATACCTTTCTTCCGTATCTGTTTCCTTATGTCAAAACATGGCACTGCAGCTTTTTGCTCTGTGAGAAAATAGATTAAATTCAGTACATATAGCATCTTTAATAGGTTGGTTCTTCTCTCCTTGGCTACTCATTTTCAGGAACCTTATAGGAATTTAATGTCTTAAGCCCTTTGTTCCTCTATCATATCTGCTTGAACTTCACGAAGTACAAAGATTACTGAGGGCACGATGAGAAAATGAGTGTCAAAACCTCATAAGATGCATTTCCTTAGGAACCTAAGATGAAAATCAATAAGGTTTCAAACATTTTTAGATAAACCCCTGGCTGGAGAACTTGGGAGGATACAACTTTGCAGGCTTGCCTCTGGGCTCAGCTGGGAGCAGTTGATACAGAGTTTCTCAGGCTCTTTCTTGTCTTCCCACATCTTGATGTTTCTGTGCCAAAATAAAAGAACCAGAAATCTATTTTTATAGTAGGTTGGTTCTCGCTAAATACATCCATCATCTTCTGAAGATGTTTATGTGGGTGAACATTCTCTTTTCATTCCAAACCAGACTGTATTTTGCAAATACAATTTGCAATTCAGGTAGAGACCAGCAAATCTGACTCTTCATCAGCATGCTGCTGTCAGCTGCACACAAAATACTTCAGAGGTTCAAAGCTGCTTGACTTGCCCCTCCATTTTCTAGTGTGAATTCACAGAAAAGATGCAGAGGGAACTTTGCACCCTGCTGCTACTCCTTGGAAGACTCTGCATGATAGATTTGTCCAAGTTATTTCTGTTGAAAGCATCTATAAATAGCTTGCATAATGCCTCAAGTGTATTATAGAATTATTGGGAGCTTTGCCTGAGTAGAAGTAAAAGCTCTGAGAAAGGAGTTCAGGATTGTACATAGCAATAAAAAACAGTAATTTAGGGGCTATGGATCTACTCATGTGCTTAAAATTAAGAACATACTCAAGTGTTTTGCTCAGCTGGAGATACTTTGCCTGTGAAATAATGTAGGTCCTTATTCTCCCGATACAGAAATGGCCACAAAATGTTTCATCTCATACAATATGTGTCAGATCAGAACTTTTTGTTACTATCAAATTATTTATTCAGCAGTGTTCTCACAAAAGACTTGTTTATTCAATGTGTTTGGATTCCCTTCCTTTCCATACCCAAGAAATGGAAGCAAGCATCAGGGGAGGTTTAGATTGGATATTAGGAAAAATTTCTTTCCTGAAAGAATGGTCAGTCATTGGAACAGGCTGCCCAGAGAGGTGGTGGAGTCACCATCCCTCGAGGTGTTCAAAAAAACACGTAGACATGGCATTTCAGGGCACGGTTAGGAGGCATGGTGGTGTTGGATTGGCGGTGGGACTTGATGATCCTAGAGGTCTTTTCCTTAATTATTCGATGAGTCTATGAATTTCTCAGTAGACGTCTAGGGAAAAAAGGCAATTGTATGCTAGAGAATAGACTACAGCATCCTTGGAGCAAAAGATGCATCAAATTATAGCTTACAGATTGTGCACACTTCCATGCCTAATGTCTGAATGGGCATATCAGGGTTCTGAAAAACACTATAGGGACAGCTACCTCTTCTTAGCCATTAAACAAAATATGCAACTGAACACCAGTCAGTACTGGTTTTCAAAGGGCAAGGGGATAATGACAGGGATCATCCCTCTAGTCATAGGTACATATGTATCCTCTGTAACTAATGCAAGCCAGAATGAATGACAGCTTTATTGAAAATTGTTTTCATGTTCAGGTCACGTGCTAAGGAATGCTCTATGTTTCTTCCAGAACATGGAAATAGAGCAATCATCTTGCTCAAGTTGGTATGCTCATGCTTCACAATGCTCTCTTATGGATCCATTTAAAAAATATTTTTTCATCTCTTCACTCTCAGGTAGCCAACAGCATGTTCTCTTTGGAGCAGTTTGATTGTATACTTGCATGACTACAGCCCAGAGAAAATACTTTCCTTACACTGATTTCAATGTACTTTACATTAGGCCTTGAGAATCAAAGTGCATTCACCAGTGTGATTTACAGGTGAAGCAAGAAGGATACATACATAGCATCTTAGGCTACCATATATTCATTTCTAAATATGGATCATTTTACTTCAGGGGTATATAGGTTGGCTTTTTTTCCTAATCTAGCACAAAGCCCTTTGCCTCACATACACATCAAACCTGATGAGATGCTGGCTGAAGTGTTTCACTATACTGGAATAAATAGCTGACTCTGCACCGCAAAAAAATGTGTACTGTTCTGTTATACTGAGCATTTGTTCTCATGGGATTTGCAATAGGACAATAGGTCTGCAAAGCTCAGTTCTGTTTTTCTTCTGGAGTTGTAGGTGCTGATTGTTTATGTGGTGTACATACACTTAGAGGTGGACCCACAGCACATCTTTGAAAACCTGTTAGAGCTTCTTTTTACCCGGAGTTAAAGCTCCTTACATTCCTCCTTTTTCAGGTGTGATCTGATTCAATCATCTGAGTGGTATTGAGGGATGAGATTTCAGTCTGAGATAAAAGGATTAGATGAACCTCACTCCTTTTCACAAAACCCCATAGTCTTTAATTCTCTTTTGCTGCAAAGTCAGTGCAACAGTAGAAGCTTCTGTCACCTTGGGTAGTGAGTTGCTGTTCTTCTTGGGATCTAAATTATATATGGGTTTTGGTAAGCTGGCTACCTACTGGAATATCTTCAAAAGTTACAGTTTTGCATTCATATACCACAAACCTAAGAAATTTTCTCAGCTGAAAATTTTTCTGCTAAAACCCACAGACTATCATTACTCCTAAATGTGGACCCTCAGGAAGACCTGGCCTGATGTCCACTAAAGTCACTGGATGATACCTGTGACCTTCAATGGATATTTGATAAGACTAGCAATCGCAGCGGTATCCTGCAAAGATGGAGAGATACCAGCTCAGTCACACTGATGCAGGAAGATGCCATACTATCATATGCTATGGATGATAAGAGAAATGTGGGGTTTTTTATATGGCCAAAGATGTCACAAATGATAGTTAATCTAAGCTAATCAAGAGCATCGAGCATCAATGTGTCCTTGTTTCAGCTGGGATAGAGTTTATTTTCCTCCTAGTAGCTGGTATAGTGCCGTGTTTTGGATTTAGCATGAGAATAATGTTGATAACACACTACTGTTTTTGTTGTTGCTAAGTAGTGCTTACACTAGTCAAGAACTTTTCAGCTTCCCATGCTTCACCAGGAAGGAGGTGCACAAGAAACTGGGAGAGGGCAAAGCCAGGACAGCTGACCCAAACTGGCCAAAGGGATATTCCATACCGTATGACGTCATGCTCAGTATATAAGCTGAGTGGAGTTGGCCAGGGGGTAGCAATCACTGCTTGGGGACTGGCTGGGCACTGACAGGCAGGTGCTGAGTAATTGTATCATGCATCACTTGCTTTGTATATTATTATTACTACTGCTACTATTTTACTTTATTTCAATTATTAAACTATTGCGAGTTTTCTCACTTTTACTCTTCTGACTCTCTACCCCATCCCACCGGGAGGGGGAGTAAGCGAGCAGTTGGGTGGTGTTTGGTTGCTGAATGGGGTTAAACCACAACAAATGACATCCAGAGAATGCAGTTTCTACTTTTACTCATCATAGGAGAGTTTTCTGAAGAAGTGACCATTGTTCACCTATGGCCCGATACTCATTTTTCTGAATACATTTGAACAGCTTAACTACCCGTCAATACGGCAAGTAAGAACTCTCATACTTTGCATGACTCAAGGCCAGAGTTCAAAAGCTAAAGTGCTAGCAAGCAAAGGGCTCACATTCCCAGCCTTCATAAATGTAGCACTGCCAGCTCTGCCTGGCATCTAAGACTTGCCTACAGAGAACATATTGCACAGCCACCAACCTCTCCTGCAAAAGAATTGCTTCCCTCCCATGCAAGGAAACCCTACATTTTCCTGGTGTGGCTGCTTAGTTTCAACCTGAACAATGTGTTATATACAGTATCTGAAACAACACACTCAATACATGTTAAAATGTTTTATATATACATCAACATGTTTTCAGAGCAGTAGGTTTTGGCTTTCCTCACTATTAATCCCTTTAGAAAGGCTGTCCAAGGACACTGTACAGAAGTCAGCAGTTTCATTCAGCCAGACAATCAAGCTGCTTCCAGTCACTTGAGAGCTGAACATCTGTTACTTAGCAACTGGGGAAGCAATTTGGGAGCATACACTACCCTTGTCAAAGCTCTCTTCTTGCAAACCTGTCACAGACCCAGCAACTCTGTGCAAGTAATCCTTTCCACAAAGGCAGAAGGCTAATGTAAGAAGATTATACATTTCCAGAAATAAAACTTTACTTCAACACTTCTCTAAAATATAGCTAGGGAATGTTTAGTATATAATTTTCTCCACAACTATTGGATACTTAATGCAACAACTGATCAGTCAAAAGCTGTTTCTAGGTCAGAGACACAGCTTGGTTAAAACATTTAAGTACAAGTGAATTCATCTCTTGGTCACAGTAGGCCTGCTTGCTTTTATAGTTCAGATAGACCTGTCTTCATGAGATGTTTTCTTCAGAGAAACTGCCAATAATCTCAAAAGCCTTAAGTTATTCATATACACACATTATGTTGGATCTCCATATTAGGTACTGATGGATTTAATTTAAGGATTGGCTCACTCTGCACCGTTCTTTTCAGATACAACAGATTGTGATAATCTTGTGTTAATTTCTATATTTACTTTTGGTGCTTTGTTGCTAGTTTTCTTCATCCTTGGTCTTATGTATTTTGAATTGCATCTTTCTCAGTCCTCAACTCATTACTTCTCACAGTGATCTAGAGTTTTAACTGAAGATCCTACCAACAAAATCATGACATTGACTAACTGGTTTGGTTCTCTTGCAAAATGGGCATGCCATATTTACTTTGCTTTGTGCAATTTTGTTGTGTTTTCTTCATGGGAAGAGGCACTGTAGAGTCATTCAGGTGGACTTTTTTGATCATCGTATCAGCTACAACTTTTTTATACTTTCTTTTATTCTTCTTATTAATGGCAGTTATTATTCCAAAAGCAAAATAAATTTATTTTGCATGGCATTTTTAGATAACATTTTTGAAGCTTTCTCAAGATTCACATACGCAGAACATTTATATGCAGAGAGGAGAGATTTAAACCTGTCAAACATGTTATCAGATGAAGGTTTTAAAATAACAGCTTTTTAAAAACAAATTGCTTTGTCATAAGTAACACGTTTCCTAGGAGTTCTGTGATTCCTCATACTAACAGCTGCTTTCTATGTGACTAACAGTTTGGCACATTCAGACATTTTATTTTTGACTTGATAGGCAGGACAATTCACAACTTTTCTTTTCCAAGTAGGACAGCCAGGTTTAAATACTCAATCTCTTATTCCCCCTATATCATCATCTACTTGGATAGATATTTATGTTCACTTTCTATGGAAGAAAAAAGTATAATGAAATAAGCAATGACAGTAAAGAATAGGAAAAAACCCAAAGCATCTACTCAACTATTTCATTAATATTAACAATAGATTTAGCAACACATCTTAATTCTATGGAAGGCTAATAAAAGCAGACGAGTCTGCTTTGAAAACATATATGTACAACCTTGAGATATCAGTGCATTACCGCAGTACATCAGACCAGGAGGGCAGCCGATTACACAGAACAAACCATTACTGCATAGGTTATCATCTTGTAAAGAGAAGAACTGGAAAAACATGCAGCCAACCCCAGTGACTTACATGACTTTATTTTTCTTCTGACTTCATTGCTATAAGGCTATTCTGACTAAAACTTGAGTTAGATAGGTAGGCTCCTAAATCTAGTGCTCTTTTGGCTTGAAATGAGTAAGAATGCAAAATTATTTCCTGTTTAAGTAATGTGTGTAGGTGACCATATTTGCCGGTGGCCCCTGGATAGTGCTGTTATACACCTCCCATCATTTTTCCAGCATTCGTGGTTACTGTGTCTGGTATTTACACTTGCCTTCAACTGTGTTTCCCAGCTGCTACTGAAAAGTATGGTCCTAGGTTCTATTTCCTCCAAACAGACTTTGGGCCCAGGTGCTTAGAATACTTCTAAGTCTTCCTGTCACAGACAAACTAGTATATTTGCAATCCTACTTTCATGTGTGAATTTGAAATTTGTACTTTATTTGTTTAGTGTGAGGGAAGAAGAGGCATCTGTGGCCTACACTAAGTTTAGGTGTAGAAATCCATCTACCCCATTGCAGGGGGTGCTTTTATGTTCTACATTTGCAGTCTAGGCTCAGTTATCTAACTATATTCAGGATAGTGGTTACATCTCCTTCCAGCTCTCTCCAGCAAAGACCTCTGCAGTTAAGGGAGCATGGTTTACTAAAATAACTTCATGTTGTTAAAAATTCATAGAACATACAAACACTCCTAAATGCTTCTGTGATACAGATAGTTGTTCCTATTGTAGTAGCTCAAGATTTAACCTATAGTTTACAGTGGAGATGGATCAGTAAAACTATGCACTATGCAGAAAGTAGCGCAAATATTAATAAAGAGGCAACAAATATCCTGTAATGAAGGCTGGCTTTGTTACTTCAGTCTTCAGAAGTGAACCACTTGAATTTTGGAAAAGAAAATTTCTAACTAAAAACCTAGTGGTAACAACTGTGGTAAAATGAAAGGAAATGCAGGGTAAGAAAATCGTTTTCTTAGTTTTTCCGCTGTCACCTTGAATCTTCTTGCATAAATCCTTAAAGCTTGTCTAGCATGTAAATGAATTGGGTGGATGATAGTTCACCATCAGCAATGCTTTGAGTCTTCTAAACACATTATTAACAGTTAATGATTTCTAATTATGGTTTCTGTAGCAATTACATTATTGGCATCTTTTCAAGTATTAAATTAGGATTTTTGCTTCTCTTCTCCATGCTGACACACATTTGGCATATTGGTAGGTATCCTGAATACTGCAGTGGTGGCATTTGTACATACAGAAATAGCTCATGTAACAGCTGGGATATGCTGATGAAAGTACTTGTTGCTGGAAAGTGATCAGTGTTAGTTTTCTGTAAGATCTGCCACAAAGCAGGTTATTTAATCTGAAGTCAATTGCAATTTAAAATCTCAGTGATTTAAAAAAAAAAATCAGTACTTCAGATAGCAAAGAAATCTTATTTGAGAAGGACTTTGAAGAGCTATAAATGCTCTTTCCTATAATTAGATTGTGAGATGTAGCCACAACCATACTACTTTACACTCTAAGATTATAACAGAGTAATCAACTGTTAGAATAGCTTAGCAAGGGAAGTAATAAGCACATTATCACTGGGGTTTTTAAATCAGCCTCAACATCTTTCTAAAGCACACATTATAAGTTATTAGGCTCACTGCAGCAATCATTGTATGAAATATCTGGTTTGTGATAGGCAGAGGCCAGATGATTTCAACTGTCTTTTTATGGGAAGCCACTGGAAGATTTACTATAAGAAGGGAAGAAACCCCTCAAGTATTGACAGTGAAAACTGCACATAACTGCTTACACAACAAAGCAGTACTGACACTATCCCAGATTGAGAGACCCAAGGTTTCTGCAAACAGCTATAGTTTAAGCACCAACATGAAAGAGAAGGTGTTGGAGAACTGATGGCACTGTGGTCAATATGCTGGCTCAGACCAAGTGAAAAAACAAAATTACTTGGGGTCATTAGACAAGTTAGCTTCATTGATCAAGTATCCTTTTACCTAAGCAAAATTTGCATCTCACATGTCATCTTAGAAAGGGGACTGGCTAAGCATCTTTTGGTGTCACTTCATTTTCAACAGTTCAGTGTGCTAAGACATGAAGTCATTTAAACAGGTCAACGTGATGAGCTTAAAGGTTTGATTCTCAGGTGGTGTGAATAGCCTAAAGGAACTATTGCCTCCCACAGTAAAATTTGAAGTTACAGGTTGGTATGGGCTTCAGACAGCAAGCAGAAGTAAATTAAGGATCTAAATTTTACCACAATGCACAGTCAATCAAGTTTCTTTTGTAGGTTTTCACTGAAGAAGTTTTACAAAAGGAGAAAACGTTGTTACAATCTGTTCCCTTATATCAAGAGAAGCAGCTCTAATTTGAATCATTACAGTACAAATACAAACAATACAAAATGCTTTACCAAAACCAATATTTGTGCTCTGGAAGAGCAGAGTGTGCTATCTATGATTGCCAGCCTCTCACTGATAAGAGCTGTATGAAAACTTTATCCAAATTCACAAATAAGTAGAAATCTGTAGTAAAGAAAAAAAATCAGACTAAATGCTTGCTCTCTGAACTGGTATCAGGCATTCAAGGCCTAGACTTGCATGGTTTTCAGTTTAGACTTCATGCTGCATAACCTCATATTTACTGTGCTGTGTCTCAGCACACTTCCCATTTTATATCACATCAGAGTGACAGGACAATTAGATATAAGCAAACCATCTCAACAAAACCAGAAACCAGCCAAAGCTTTCCGCCTATCTTTAGGCTTCTACTGATATTCAGAAAGATTTTAAAAGGGCGGTGTATTTTTCCACAGATGGCAAGGATCTAAAAATAGGTTATTTCAATTCCTAATGCCTATCATTTTCTACTTTTAACCAGAAAGGGGATATCTAAACACAGCAGGGCTGACCTATGTCAGATTTGAACCAACTCAGAAAGGTTCCAGTGAATTTTTAAAGTTCTTATGACTTCTAGGCTCCTCCAGAGTACACTCAGAAGTCACTCTGGATATAGACCAGATCTTGCCCAAATGGGAATCATCAGTATCAAACCCTGAAGCAGCAAGTATTAAGCTTTTTTTGGGTGTTTGGTTGGGGTTTTTTTAAGAATAAGAGAGAAAACAAGCAAAAGTAGGACACATTTCAGCCCTGGCACCATTAAAGAGAAAGACAACAAGTAGTAATTTCCTATCCATACACATTTCCACCCAGCACATATGCATACACACATGGCCATCTGTTTATATGCACACTCACACATACCTATATGTATGCACCTATGTATATGTAAATATAAATAAAAGTCTCCTTATGATCTACAGAAAGTGCAGTTCAGTCTCCCACCTTTTCTAGAGCCATGGTCTAAGCAGTGAAAATCTGCAAAGCATTTGCAAACCCAGCCCTCCATGGAAAAGTTTTGTTCTGTTCATATAGCATTGTGGAACTACTGACGTGTCAGCCTCACCTCTGTGCCAGGGAAGATCATGCAACAGATTCTCTGAGAAGCTATGTTAAGGCACATGGAGGACCAGGAGATGATTCAAGACAGCCAGCATGGCTTCACCAAGGGCAAGTCTTGCCTGACAAGCCTAGTGGCCTTCTATGATGGAGTGACTACATCAGTACACAACGGAAGGGCTATGGATGTCACCTATCTGGACTTCTGTAAGGCCTTTGACATGGTCCCCCACAAGATCCTTCTCTCTGAATTGGAGGGGTACAGATCTGATGTACTGTTCAGTGGATAAAGAATTGGCTGGATGGGCGTGGGCAACAGCTCAATGTCGAGATGGAGATTAATGACAAATGGTATCCCTCAGGGGTCTGCATTGGGACCAGTACTGTTTAATATCTTTGTCAATAACATAGCAGTCATTGAGTGTCAGCAGACATTGAGTGCACCCTCAGCAGCTTTGCAGACAACAGCAAGCTGAGTGGTGTGGTTGACATGCCTGAGGGACAGGATGCCATCCAGAGGGACCTGAACAAGCTCAATAAATGGGCCCAAATGAGCGTCATGAGGTTCAACAAGGCCAAGTGCAGGGTCCTGCACCTGGGTCGGGGCAACTGCTGATATCAGTACAGGCTGGGTGATGAAGGGATTGAGAGCAGCCCTGTAGAGGACGACTTGGGAGTACTGGAGGATGAAAAGGTGGACAGGAGCCAACAATATGTGCTTGCAGCCCAGAAGGCCAACCATATCCTGGGCTGCATCAAAAGAAGCGTGGCCAGCAGGTTGCGGGAGGTAATTCTTTTCCTCTACTCTGCTCTGGTAAGACCCCACCTGGAGTACTGCATCCATCTCTGGAGCCCTCAACACAAGAAGGACATGGAACTGTTGGAGTGGGTCCAGAGGAGGGCCACAAAAGTGATCCAAGGGCTGGAGCACCTCTCCTCCGAGGACAGGCTGAGAGAGTTGGGGTTTTTCAACCTGGAGAAGGCTGTGGGGAGACCTTATTGCAGCCTTTCAGTACTTAAAGGGGGACTTATAGGAAGGATGGGAGCAATCTGTTTAGCAAGGCCTGTTGCGAGAGGACAAGGGGTAATGGTTTTAAACTAAAGGAGGGTAGATTTAGACTGGATACAAGGAGGAAATTTTTTACCATGAGGGTGGTGATGGAACAGGTTGCCCAGAGAGGTGGTAGATGCCCCATCCCTAGAAACATTCAAGGTCAGGTTGGATGGGGCTCTGAGCAACCTGCTCTAGTTGGGGATGTCCCTGCTCACTGCAGGGGGGTTAGACTAGAAGGCTTTTAAGGGTCCCTCCCAACCCAAAGCATTCTATGTTTCATTTTGCACAATAGGCTTTTGGCCTATGGCTCTGACTGGACTCTGTTGTTACAATGCAAATTTAATAACCGTAATAATCTCAGTCCACATGAGCATGAGCTCAATTTGCACAAAAAAATTGATAACCTTTTAACTACATTGGGCTGAGGGCAGAGTTTGTAGCTTCACTGTATTCAGAAGAGCTCTCACTTGCAAACATTTCACAATGCATTGCAGAGACAAAATTAGACTTATCCCAGAAGCAAGATCTCACCATTTTGCTTTAAAAACTCTGCTAGATTAAGCAGGAAGATTTTAATGAAATCTCTTAAGCAGATTTTCATGAAGTCAACAAAAAAAAATTCATGGAAAGCCTGGCTAGACTACTCACCCTGCAAATTTCTTTTAAGGAGATTTGTTCATCCAGATTTATGAGTTATGAAAATACATACGTGAATGAGGACAGGTATTGCTAGCAGAGCAAGCAAATCCATCGCTTAAAGCAGAAAGTAGCCTTATCTTGATAGGAATCTTGTTTTCTTCCTGGTTTTGTTTGTAATCCCAACTCAAGAGATGTTTATATATACTACAAATCTGTTTACATGGAGCTGAGGTGGCTTTAAGTTGTTTGTACAGGCCCAAGGCTCTGGTATCATTACCAACCTGATACAAGAAGCTAGATAAAAATTTTGGCTAGTACAATACACACCCCAGAACTCAACTGAGCTACCTCCCTTGACAGAAGATCCCTTAGAGTGACAATCCCCACCAGGTTGCAAAAAGCCCTTTAAATAAGGCCTTGTGGAGTGAACATGAGCTGGAGAATTCACAGAAGAAAATCTTGTAAACTACTAAATACTGTTTTAAGGAAGAAGTCAGGTTGTTCATTAACATAGACCTGCTTTCCTGTTCTGTAGAACCAAGGTTTGTGTTTACACTGGAGATGGAACAGTTTTTCAACCTCATGGATGTAGCACATTACGTCACATGCATAGACTAGACTCAAGGAGACCAACCTTCAGGCAAGCAGTCTCTCTCATGTTTCTCTTGCATCATTAAGACTTCAATTAGAGCTATGCTCCGTGAAGAACAACGCATACCCTTTAAAATTTTGCATGGCAAGAATGACATAATAATGCAAGCAATCCTTTTAGGAAAGGGATCAACTGCTAGTAAGGACTTTCATTAGTGTTTCAGGCAGGTAACTTGGTAATGACATTCATGACCATTAGTTTGAGCCATCTGTGGTTTGTGACACTTGCAGTTTAATACATCAAACAATCAGCCAATATAATCAAGCTTCTAATCAGGAAAGTAACCAAAATACCTTGAAATAGACCAGAACTGCCTGTTACAAATGAATTTATTTTTTTTTGTTACTGTTTTAATCCAACTATGCTGACGTGCAGTAAAAGAAAGATAGAACCTTTTTAATGCCCTAGGGAGGGAGCTGCTAAAGTGAGGCAAGGTATTAATACATTTATGACTAAACGAGGCCAAAATTATTTAGTGAATAAAACAGGACACCTCTGTGGTCTTTAGACAATCAAGGATCCATGGCAAAAGAGGCATGCACTGTGTCACTACTGCCTCACAAGGACTTGTATTTACCACCACCACCATTACCCAAAACTCCCCAGCAGTTAAGTGTTTGGAAGAGAGTATTATAGAACTCTGAAAAAAGTGTCCCTGATATTTGACTCCTTTCAGAGGAGATTGCCAGCAGCCTTTCATTCTTCCCAGGTTAAATAGTTGAATCTCTCCCCACCTGGGGGAGAAGGGGATACCACATAAGAGTCATAAAGCACATTTCTGCTCTGATTCACGAGACTGCGACATGCAGCTCTTGCTCTGTTCTCAGCATTCCTTTATGACATTCACTCGCAAACCTAAATTTGAAACAGCCTAATATATCCAGCCCTCCTAAATGGGTCTAAATTGTGTTTTTGTAGAGACTGCACATCAATCCAGATAGTTCCTCTAATATTATATCTCAGTGGGGATATTTTCAGAATAGCATGCAAGTCCCATCTTCAATGACAGCCATTACTCATGCATGGAAAGAGATACAAGCTGGGGGTTTTGCCTAGGGAGAGAGGTCTGTGTGTCTTGCATTTTGTATTAATGAGGTTTTGGAAACCTGGAAATGTCTAAGAGGACTCTATTTTTCTGCCCATTTAAATGAATGATAAAGAGGCACCTGGGGAAAACGAAGGCCCCTTCCTGACACTTATTAGAAGGGTTAAGCTATTTATGTATCATCAGGGAAACGTTCATTGATTTCAAAGATGAGCTGGGTAATGGAATTCAGAGCTTTTCAGTTGTAGCCACTAAGTCAACTGCAGGTCATTAATGACAAAAAAGAATCATGCTGTTGCTCTTTGGCAGTATATCTGAAGATAGCTTACATGACTAATGCAAATCCACCATGACCTCATTTTGTATCACCTCTTCAAAAAGAGCTCCAAACTACAGTTTCTAGGATGGTCCCTCTGAAATTTAAAAAATTCATGAGGAACAACAACCTAAATAAAGCTATACCAGGAAATAGTTTGC
>WEKW01008668.1:1880-44666 GCA_013389905.1 Sula dactylatra
TTGAGGACCTGACATTCACAGCACACGTGTTTTCGTTGTTTTACTTCAGACCAACTCTAGCTTATTAGCAGACGTTAGATATAGTAATACATTAGGTGTGATCCCAGGACACATCTTCTGGTTACATTTCATCCAAATGCAGTTTCTGTGCCCCAAGATTGTGCACTCCACTCTGTAATTACGATGGAAGAGCAGTAAGTGGAGATAATCAGGAAGTTCACCTCAAAATAATGCCCCTGATATAGCCCAAAATGTTTTTGCTCTTTAAGCTTTGTGTGTGAGTAAAAGACGAGCTTTCTTTGCATCTTGTCTGATGACCAATGCCCTTTTATCAACCCACATGAAAGTGCACCACACAACTCTCATGAACAAAGAAATGGTGTCATCTTAAGAAAATGTAAATCTGAACTGAAGTCTTGTATTTCTTTTCCAAATATATTTATTGATGGAAATCTTCAACAGAATCCAGTTCAGACCAAGAGGTAAAATGTCATCCCTCTCAACTACAAGTTTATCCAGAGGAATTATTAATCTATACACGCTTCATACATTTTCACCCTGAATATGCATTAAAGGAACTGAAATGCTGTTAATGTAATCTTAAAGATTTGGGTCTCCTGCTGGTAGCTCCTCCTGGAAAGATCAAATTTTGCATCTGGGGTTTTGTCTGTAGCCAGCAGCCTGGGCAGGCAGAATGTCCTACATAGGAGAAGTTGCCACCACTGACAGCACTTAGACTATTAGCTCCTCAGAGAGCCCAGGGCCATTATTTTATAAGCATTTCTGTGACAGAAGGAGAAGTAAAGCTCTGGATTTACTACAGCTAATCGCATTTCTTCTCTGCAAAATTAGCATTTAGCCCCATATATAGACATTACATATAGAATGACAATAAACTGGNATTGCAGCTGAGTAAGACTACAGAGCTGTCTCCAAATTTCAAGAGCAAAATAATCCTGTGCTCTTCATGTTATTTTTTGCACTGCCATTTTTGTAAACACGATATTGAACTTACTCTCCCATATTTCTTCATTAGTAAAGTATCTTGCGAAATATCTGTGAACGCTTCAAACACCCCTTTGAAGGAAGGATGTCCTAGCAGTTCTGAGCTATTTTCAGAAGATATCTTTCCCCAAAACACACAAAATCATAAAAAAAAATTAATCCCTTTTCTGTGATTTGCCAAAAAGAAAATAATGATTTCTAAAGAGTTAAAAAATTGAGGTACTTTATTAGAAACAGGTATTTTGTAGAGACCATTTACTTTCCCCAGCAACATGTAAGAGAAATGATTAGATGTCTGATCTTGGTGGATGTGCACTGAGTACTCCTTAAAATGGAAGCTATAAATTATCAGTCAATAACAAGCACGATACCTGAGGCAGTAAAAATTCTTTCATCTGAAAATAACAGTTATTACAAAGTCAGTTGTTTCTTAAGAAAAGGATTGTGAGGCAACATCCTGAGCCATAAATATGAAAATATGAAGACAGACGCTTATTTATGTAAGCTGGAGTTAGCAGTTTTTGTTAGACCATTCATCAGAAGGAAAAAGGGGCTAGGTAAAAATTTGCAGAGTAGTCTGGTTCAAGGCTGAAAAAATTTAAGAAAGGATTGTAGCGTGCATTTAAGGGAAAGGCAGTCCCACTTGTCTGCAGAAATTGTCAGTGTCCTTAATATTAACTACTTACATTTGAAAGGCTTTATTTTTATTCAGCCTCACATTGTATTTATGAACCATTCTGATCCTACTGTTCATCATTGCCATCCAATATTTTTCCTAATTAAAATTACTTTGAAGTCTCTGACCTTTAGGCAGACACTCAATTCTGAATTAAAATATAACTATCTTTGTAACATGAACACACTTCTTACACTGCCCCCATGCTCTTCTTGTTACAGAATAAATACATAATAAATATAAGGAAAAGACTACATTGAACTTGATAAAATAATGAAAAATAAGAAGCAAATAAACGGAGCACCCTGGTTTTCCTTCATATATAACAAGGGCAAAGAGACAGTATGGAAAAAAGAAAAGCAATACTTAAAAATTTAGAGAAAGAAAACCTTTCTGCACAGTGAATAATTTATGTGCAGAACATACTGCCATGAAACTTCACCATTTTTGCTGAAACCAAAAGGACAGTCTTTTATATGAGTAGGTCCAGCAATCACATGGTTTATATTCCAGTGGTATTACACAGGTACAGTAAGGTTTATTGAACAGGACCACAACCACTCTTTGAAGGTGAACGAGGCCCATAAATTACACAGTGTAGAGAGTATATTTCCTGGGAGTAAATCACAGCTTTTTTCCTAAACTTTTGGTTCTGGTCACTGTAGCTATATGAATTGCTGGTATGATGAGGGTAGCACTTCCCATTCATCTCATCTTCACCATTGCTTCTTCTAGCACAGGCATTCCTTAGTCTAAATGAATGGCAGCTCTTGACCATGTTTGCTTTACATTACTTTGCAACCTTTTCTATGACCATATAATAGGAACTTAATAAATAACTTACTTTTACGTAGAGCTGCTGAAACTCCTCAAGGTTCAGTCTACCACTTGGACAGTCCTTTAGAAATCCTTTGTACCACTGTTTTAGCTCGTGTTCATTGAACTCCGTGCTCTTCACCAGATCCTCCATCACCTCAGGGGCCAGCTTGCTATTCTGTTTCCCCATTTTGCCTTAAGAAGAAATATATTAATACAATTAGCCAAGTTGCTGTGAACTGGAATTAGCAACAAGCTCGTACGCATCACCTGTTTTGTACTCACTGCTGCTTTTAGTCAAATGCAACTTCACAGATTCGCTAGTGAACAGGAACCTAAGCTATGTTTGAATATTAGAGGCTGAAATGGTGAAAAAGACAACATTCTTCTTTCATTTAGGAGTCCTAAGGCCTGGAGACAGACTGCTTGTTTGCCTTCAAGTTAAGTAAATTCTAGCTTTTCTTTACACTAAGGCTGAAAGAGATGACTTCACTTTTTCTTTGAATTTAACAAAAACTTTTCACAGATTCAGGGATGTCCACAGAATTCCTCTTTATCTTTGTCTGAAAATCTCTCCTGATATGATACCCATGTTAGCAGCTGCTCCTCACAGGTACAAGGCTGTGGAGAGACACGCTTGTAATGTACAGCACTAGATGAGCCACTGGGAGGAAGCAACACGAGAGTCCACATGCTTGGTCTCAAAAAATGATGAAACCAAACTGGAAAAACAAACATAATTTTTTTATATATGCACATGTATATGTATAGTATATATACATATATATGCATATAAGTATACTTATATGAGTATATTTAGTGTTTAGTTGATACACAATAGATGGTTTATATCCTATCGCAGTTACCACTGGAAATACCCACTATATTTGTTATATGCATTTTATATACATACTTACAAATATTAAACAAAAAACATACAGAAACACAAAATATGCATGTGTGTAGAGATAAACACAGTCATTTCAGTACTACTCATGTCGACCCTTTGAGATATTTCCATCCTTTGACGTTTCACCAAAGATGCCATTTGAGAGAACTTTTGGGAAATCCTTTTGTTTTAACTTTTTCCCATTCTACTATAGTTTGTTTCATGAGAGGAGATGTCTTTCAGTTATTTTTTAATCAGATGAAAGACAGTATTTAACTTGTCCTGTAGAGAACTGCAAAGTGATGAATAATTTCTTTCCTGCGCTTAGCTTAGTATTTTCATTTTTATCTTCCAGTATAGCATCTATTTGTAATGGCAGCACCACACTGAATGCACTGATTTCTAGTCCATACCACCACCCATTCCTGATATTAATCTATTGCTTTTGGCATCCTCCCCTGTTTCGAAGGGGAAGTTTCTTTCTTCTCAGAAGGACATACTTTGTTCTGTTCCAATGAATCAATATATTTATATATCTTCGTTTATGGGAAACCTCCTTGAGCAGGCACGAAGTAAACTATTTCTCCTGGTTTGTGTGTGACCAACACATCCCCTGGTGCCATACTACCAGTGGCACCAGGTATCTTCTTGAAATATCTCATGGTCCCTCTCCCCTTTGGCAACGCCCCTTCCCGGTCTGTTCTCACCCCCTCTCACAGCCCCCAGCCCACCAGGACAACCAGGGCTGGCAGCCAACTCCTCTGCCAAGACAGCACATGACTTGGCCACACAATCATCCCCAACACCAAGAAGGAAGGTGTCTTAGCTCAAAGAATTCAACTGGCACAAATTTGGGAAATTTGCAATCAGAAAATATAAAATGCTACAACCCATTGAGCTAGAAACTCCAGCCAGAAATGCCTCAACCTCTTCAGGACATGGCTGTTAGGAAAGTGCACTGTGCTGTGCACAAACGTAATTGGAGGTGGAAGTGGGCCACCATTTCTTAGGGCGCTTCCAGCAAGTAGATCCTCCTTCCCCAGGCTCTGCACATCCTTCCTCTACCAATGCTGCGAGATGCCACTGGGCTTTCTTGCTCAAGGCCCTGCATCCTCTCTGAACTACAAGAACCCACTACAAGGACTCATCCAGCTATTAATTAAGGGCAGCACACTCCTTGCTCTAAACTTACTTTGAAGCTTTGCTGAGCTCCCATCCACATTCTTTGGTAAATTTAGCACAAACATGGGAGACTTGAACCTTTCAGTTAATTGCCACAGGCCTAATTGTACATGCCGATGTCCAGAAATTAGTCATTTTGACTAAATAACGGGTTTGCAATTTGTAGAACAATTGCCCCAGCCTGATCTTTGAAGTCTTCACCTTCTCATGTACGACATTGACCTAATTTGGCATAATCTGAATTTAAATCCCATAGAGACTGAAGTATATTAATACAGTTATTTCTCTAGCTCTAATTCAGATGGCTTTTAAGTGAAACAATAAACTGCTTTATTTGTTTTAATATTTAAGGGTCCTGTTTATTGCCCCTTTTTAATTCTTTTCTTTTAAACTGTGTTACCCTGTGCAGTCATAAGGTGGTTTGTTTAGGATCCAGAGGAACCTTAAAGATTCTCAGCAACTGTAGTAACTACCTTAGATAGATTCATAAGGCATCTTCTGGCTCTCTTAAATTAGCCAAGTGTGCTTTTACTTGACTCTTTTCACCTGGATTCTTACCCCCATTAATATTTAACTCAATGACACACATGAAAAAAAGGATCTTCAACGAGCAAAAATCGGGTGGTTTTGACTGACAAATTTTCTGCATTTATCATGTTAGCTTTACAGCCCTTGGACCTGGCACTACACAGAGGCGGAAGCAGACAGAATTGTGAATCTCAGCACCATCTTCCAAAGTCAGCTATGTTGTTTTCAGTAATGTGGACATAAAACACTATAGAAAATGGAGTGTGTCTGCATGTGTGTATACATGAATAAAGAGCTGAACAAACATATCTACACATCAACTTTTCTATCATCAGATTTGGAGAAATAAGACACCAGTTTTCTGCCTCTGTGATACAGGTCTCTAGTTTTGGTCAGCTGCTTGTTCTGCTGTAGGTTGTCCACGAAGTCCCAAACACCTTCCAGCCATCCCTGATGTACCTCACCACATAATATCCTCTACTAAATGAAAACCACAGCTGACGTCTTGATAAACACTTTCAGAAACTATTTTTTCCACAGAACCAAACCAGTACTCGAGGACGGTATAAATTAGGACTGCTGGGTTCTGTACTCTTATTTGCTGCTCCAGCACAGCACAGTGCATAATCTGCCAGGTTCTGTTTGAGACCAAGCCGGTCACAATGCCTTCCTGTAATCAGAGACACTCATTCTTTCTTCTCATTTTAAAGTCCTTTTCTTATGGAATTGAATTACAATCTGCAAGAAAGCTCAAGAGTCTCATATAATTATCAAATATAAACTCACACTTCTGGCTCTGGGAGATCCGGTTTATTTGGGAATAAAAACTCAAATACATAGATTATCTAGTTAATCGCATTCTAACATCTTCTAGAGTTTCATTGAATCTCTTATTATTATTGAAAAAGTACAATCACCCATTAGCAATGAGTATGCCACTGCCAACACATTTAATTTTCTAAAATGAAAACTATTTTTAATTAACTTATAATCATGGTTTCCCAAACATGTTTTTTCCTTGTGAAAATCTATGAATATGCATTAGAAAAAGACAGGAGAGAACAGCTGCACAATCACTAAGTTTTCAAGAAGAGGAAAGGTCATTCTGCAAGCATTTCTTTGTTTAGTAAATTTTATTCTTTTAAACTATAAATTTGCTTCCAACTTCCATGTTTCCAATCATGCAATGTGACAAACCAAGCACTGTTATTCATCTTCTGTTGTATTTTCTGATTGGCAAAAATCATGAAAGGGAAAACCCCAAAAAAAAACCCCAAACAAAAACGCAACATGCTTCAGTTCCAAACCATCATGGGGAAGGGATTCACAATAAACAAGAAACCAGGTACGTGGGTGACACTTAGCATCAGTAAAGGTGTCAAGACTGTTCCCAATGAGATTAGTCTGGCAGGAGGATGCTTATTAATATTAGCAAGGGCAACACAATCCAGATTAGAGATCAAGAAAAACACTAAAACTCTACTGTTGTGCCACAAGTAGCTATAGCAATGAAGGTCGAGTTTAAAAACACATCCTCTTGGCTGAAATGCTGCAAAGAGGCCATCAGCTGCCCGGAGAAACAAGCTTTTCAGAAATGCTTAGTGTAGTATTATTTCAGTACTTCATCAAGTAACACCTTAATTGCTGCTTTTATAGGTCCATAGGAGGGTCAGATTTAAAAGATGGAATTTTATTAAACAACCGATCCCCAACCTGAAGCAGTCCGGGCTGTGCCTGCAGCAGGCAGGGACAATATGAGGATGTATCTGCCTGCTCTCTGCCCCGCTGGATCTCAGGAGGTCCGCACCATCCAGCCCAGGAAGCAGGAAAGGGCTGCAGCAGCAGCTGGAAGTTACTCTAAAATGACTCAGCAGCATGGCTTAGGAAACTGATTTTATATGATTTACTGGGGGCTTTGGAGGTAACAGGCGTTAAGTCACATGCAGGAAGAGGAAGACAGTTCCTTCAGTTTTAAGCCCGTACCTGGTTTTAAACAGTTCTTCCCTGTTTATATCTTTCACCTGATTATCTTTCCTGCAATGCTATCATGTGTCCCACACATGCTTGTGCTGTTTCAAAAGCTCTCTGCTCTCCACACAATCATCATCGCAACCCCCTGGCTAATGGCAGGGATTTTTCCCTGGAATATTTTACAGCAATTCCTGCACAGGTTTATCAGGTCTGCCTCTCCCACTTGGCTTGCCAGTACTAAACCGCCAGTGTGAGCAGAGTTTTACAAACCAGAATTTTATTAAAGACTTAAGAAGAAAAAAAAAAGTTAAAGTTCAATAGCAAAACATGACTTATGGAAGCTTGTTTGCTGTTTAATGACTTCAAAACACCCCCAAACTGTTGCTAACACAGCTCCATTCCCACCTGCTTCCTCTTTCCACTCTTCTCCGTTTGTTCCCCTTTGGCTTCCTCGGCAAGTGTTCAACGTTCAAAGGGACCAAGTGCAAACAAATATAACTCTGGCTGTTCCTAAGGAAGAGTAAATTGAATGCTGCCAAAGATCTCATATTTGTGCTGAAAAAGGACCCAAATCCCTTTGAGAAGACAGCAGCAACAGTGTCCAACCATGTCCCTAAAAACCCACTTCTATGTCATTTTGCTCGCTTTCCTTAAACCCAGTTATATAAAACCATTTTCTTTTCAAGTGGCATTAGGAAAAGTGTTGCCAGCAGGTTGAGGGAGGTGATTCTTCCCCTCTGCTCAGCCCTGGTGAGACACATCTGGAGTGCTGGGTTCAGTGCTGGGCTCCCCGTACCAGGCAGACATGGACTTCCTGGAGTGAGTCCAGCTAAGGGCCATGAAGGTGATGAAGGGACTGGAGCATCTGTCATACAAGGAAAGGCTGAGAGAGCTGGGGCTGTTCAGTCTGGAGAAGAGAAGACTCAGGGAGTCTTACCAATGTATGCCTAAATATCCAATGGGGGGAGCAAAGATGGCAGAGCCAGCCTCCTCTCCACGGTGCCCAAGACAAGAGGCAATGGGCACAAACTGAAAATCAGAAAATTCTGTCTGAATGTAAGAAAACACTTTTTTACTGTGCAGGTGATCAAACACTGAAACAGGCTACCCAGAAAAGTTGTGGAGTCTCCATCCTTGAAGATACTCAAAACCCAACTGGACACAGCTCCAAGCAATCATCTATAGCTGACCTTGCTTGAGCAAGGGGTTGGACTAGAGCATCTCTGGAGGCTCCCTCCAACCTCGGTGACTCTGTCATTCTGTGAAACAGTGATGGGGAAATGGGGCAGTCATACTACCTATCTTTTGGTACCCACAGTAGCTGCCTAGTTTCCCTCCATGGGTAGCTGAGAGAAAAAGGGCTCATCCAAAGGATCATTTGGAGAAGTCGTGCTGATGACTGCAGTCACGTCCCTCCCCTCCCTGACTCCAGGAGTGCAGGGAGATTCACTTATGCCCCTGGGTATAGGCATCTAACTGAACAGGGCTACCCCAACATCTCAGTATATTTTGGCTGCTTTGACACCTGCCCATGTTCATGCTCTTGTTTTCCCAGAAATCCTGCATGAGCTGAAGGGGCTAGTCAACCAACATCTTTGCAGCCTCATGAGGTCTGTGCATTAAATGAGTTCCCTTGTATGATGCATGTTTTTCTTGCTCTTCCCTGGCTCTGGGAAATGGGAATGAGTCATGTGGACTATGCCAGAAGCAAATGACAACACTCACTTTGCCAGCTCAGCTGTGCTGGCAGGCACTCATTAGGTTGGAAGGAAAGCTGAGCTTCATCCCCACCCCTCTGCCCACTCCCAGCCCACAAGCTCCCACATGAACGTGCTGACTCCTGAGGACTACATGTGAAATCCAGGCACTGAGCAGGCAAGTGTGGTGGGTGTCTTTGCAATCTTTGACACAATACAAATCTAAAAATGGTACATTAAATACTGTATAGACTTCAACATACATACATATATAGGGGTAACAAAACCCCAAAAAATTAAATGCTGGGGAAAGCAGAAAACTCTGTGCATAATCTACAATAGCAGAATAATTTTCATATTATTTTTGAGCAGGCTGTTTATCAAATTGCCAGCTGTGTGCTGATAATAACTCTAAGTCCTGAATACTCCCAGCATTGTTCCTTTCTCCTCAGGCTACTTCTAACACTGCCTTTTCTTTACTAATGTCAGCATGAAGGATAGATAGAAGCAGGCTATCAAGCTGCACAGATGCTTCATTCCCTCAAATACACTTACTGTTTCACAGAAGAAGAAATCCAGTGCTGTAGCCTGTCTTTCACACACAAAAACCCCAATGATCTCATACCCAAAGCTCCACAGGAGTAAGTATGCCAGGAACAGTACATGTGGAAGAGAAGAGGAATTTTCCCATCCGAACCAAAGGCTACAACTAAAACGATCTTGTCCAATGGCAGTGCTTCAACGGCGGACGACACCAAGCTGAGTGGTGCAGTTGATACGCTAGAGGGACAGGATACCACTCAGAGGGACTTTGGCAGGCAGAAGTGGGCCTGTGAGAACCTCATGAAGTTCAACAAGGCCAAGTGCAAAGTCCTGCATCTGGGTCAGGGCAACCCCCGGTATCAATACAGGCTGGGGAGTGAATGGATTAAGAACAGCTGTGCAAAGAAGGGCCTGGGGATATTGGGGTCCCCAGTAAAAGAAAGACATAGACCTATTGCAGTGGGTCCAGAGGAGGGCCACAAAAATGATCAGAAGGCTGCAACACCTCTCCTGTGAGGAAAAGCTGAGAGAGCTGGAGTTGTTCAGCGTAGAGAAGAGAAGGCTCCAGGAAGACCCCATTGTGGACTTTCAATACTTAAAGGGGGCTTCTAAGAAAGATGGGGACAGACTTTTTAGCAAGACCTGCAGCGACAGTACAAGGGGCAACAGTTTTAAACTGAAAGAGGATAGATTTAGATTGGATATAAGAATTTTTTTTTTTTTTTTACAATGGAAGGTGGTGAGATACTGGCACAGGTTGCCCAGAGAAGTTGTGGGTGTTCCATCTCTGGAAGTGTTAAAGGTCAAGTTGGACAGGGCTCTGAGCAACCTGGTCTAGTTGAAGATGTCCCTGCCCATAGCAGGGGGATTGGACTAGATGACCTTTAAAGGTCCCTTCCAGCCCAAACCATTCTATGATTCTATGCTTCCTAGGCAACTTGTAAAGCACCTCCTCACATCAATTGTCAACACAATTCCCTGCCATTTTGCATGAAACAGGGATGACCCTGAGCCCTGTCTTACACCTTGCATAGCAGAACCACACCAGACAGGGAAAGCCCTTTTTTTCCCCCGATATGTGCAAAAATGAAGACATTTTAAATGGTTTGGTACTGTTGCATGGTACTGTGGTGGGCTGACCTTGGCTGGATGCCAGGTACTCACCAAAGCTGCTCTATCACTCCCCTCCTCAGTTGGGCAGGGGAGAGAAAATGCAATGAAAGGCTCCTGCATTGAGATAAGGAAAGGGAGAGATCACTCAGCAATTACCATCATGGGCAAAAGAGACTCGACTTGGGAAATTAATTTAATTTATTGCCAATCAAAATCAGAGTAGTGTAATGAGAAATAAAAAACACATTTTAAAACACCTTCCCCCCACCCCTTCCTTCTTTCCAGGTTTAATTTTTCTCCCAATTTCTCTTTCTCCTCTCCCCCCCAAGTGGCGCAGGGGGACGGGGAATGGGGGTTCATCACACACTGTCTCTGCCGCTCCTTCCTCCTCAGGGGGAGCACTCCTCACACTCTTCCCCTGCTCCAGCGTGGGGTCCCTCCCACAGGAGACAGTCCTCCATGAACTGCTCCAGCGTGAGTCCCTTCCATGAGGTGCAGCCCTTCAGGAACAGACTGCTCCAGCGTGGGTCCCCCATGGGGTCACAAGTCCTGCCAGCAAACCTGCTCCAGCCTGGGCTCCTCTCTCCATGAGTCCACAGGTCCTGCCAGGAGCCGGCTCCAGCATGGGCTTCCCACGGGGTCACAGCCTCCTTTAGGCACATCCACCTGCTCCGGTGTGGGGCACTCCGTGGGCTGCAGGTGGATATCTGCTCCACCATCACCCTCCATGGGCTGCAGGGGGACAGCCTGCCTCACCGTGGTCTTCACCACGGGCTGCAGGGGAATCTCTGCTCCAGTGCCTGGAGCACCTCCTGCCCCTCCTTCTTCACTGACCTTGGGGTCTGCAGAGGTGTTCCTCTCACATCTTCTCACTCCTCTCGCCAGCTGCAACTGCTGTGCACAGCAACTTTTTCCTCTTCTTAAATGCACCATCCCAGAGGCACTACCACCATCACTGATGGGCTCAGCCTTGGCCAGCAGCGGATCTGTCTTGGAGCTGGCTGACATTGGCTCTATCAGACATAGAGGAAACTTCTGGCAGCTTCTCACAGAAGCCACCTGTAACTCCCCTGCTACCAAAACCTTGTCATGCAAACCCAGTACAGATCTTTTAATAGGCTGACACCAAGTAAGTAGTACATAACTATTAAACCTTTTGAAAAAGTGGTCTGTCAGCTTAGAAGGAACTAGTGGTGGCAGCAGTTGTCTTTCTCCCTTCACTGTCTCTCCTGCAAGCCAGGCAACTGGATCCTCTTCACTGACAACCAGGAGCCTTTACATCACGATGGACACTATTTCATGTTGTGGCATCTATGGCTCTCCAAAACCCCCATGGGTGAAAGACTCCCTCACTCGGCTCAGTCCCATCCTCCTACTCCTCTCTCAAAACCCATGGATCCAAACACGTATCAGCTCCATGCCTGCCCTTTGACAGCAAGGGAAAAGGGCTGTGACTACCTGTAGGAGTGGAAGATGAAAGCAATCCACCTCCAGGTGTTTACTATCAGCACAGAAAAAAACAGGCAAGGAACACCATCCCAGACACTGGCAGAGGCAGCAGGACAGACGGTACCAGATGCGGTGAAAGCCAAACGGGGCCGGGCAATGCCGAGCACTGTGGAC
This sequence comes from Sula dactylatra, assembly GCA_013389905.1. Lineage (NCBI taxonomy): Eukaryota > Metazoa > Chordata > Aves > Suliformes > Sulidae > Sula > Sula dactylatra. The sequence continues at coordinate 13,924 of WEKW01008668.1, forward strand.
CTGCTCTAGCTGACCCTGCGCTGAGCAGGCCCTTGAACTACACAGTCTTCAGAGGTCCCTGCCAACTTCTGTGGTTCTTTGACTCAAGAAATTTGGACATCCTTCCAGTAGTAATTTTAGGAGAAATTAATTATCAGGTATAGGTAGAGTTAATATACTTTCATGATATTGGTATATTGCCCATCAGCGACCTCAGGAACACGTTCTCTCCACTAAGAAACAAAACTCACACTGAACTAGTAGTTTTCTCCTTCATGAAACACATTGGGCTCTATTCTGAGATTTTAACCAAAATTACGCTTCCCATCGCAAAATGATGGTAAGACCATCAGTGGAAAATAAGAAGAATTTGTGTATTTGTGTAACACCATATTGAAGTTAGAAGCAGTCATAATTTGCTGCTGATAACATAAACTTCAAACTAAGGGTGAAACAAACGGGCTATGTTCTGATTTATATTACACTACAGCAAAACCTGGAATAAATCCAGTGTTTTCAGATTACTTTACTGGCTTTACCGAAGATCAGATTCAGGCCTGCAATCTCTCGGTGTAAAAGGAATGGGGAAAAATAGGGTGTAATGACATTAAGGAATACAATTATCCAACAGAATTGAATAATAAATGGAGAGAAGAGGTTTAAGCAAAAGAAGAGCGATATATTTTTAAATTTTATTTGAAATGAGATGGATATTCAATTAGATTCAAGCAATAAAAACAACATTTGAAAGGGTAAAAGCTGAGCAGGAGGATGCTCTAACATAACAACAACTGGTACGTAAGGCTTTTTTTCTCTAGGTAAACTTATTACATTAAAAGTGTGGATTTGTTTTTCTGTTGAGTCTGGAATAAAACAAAAAAGGAGTTGTCTACTTTTTCAACATAAAAATCAAGGGCAATACTAGACTCACCAGTACCTCCACTGTTGATGCACCTCTGTGGGTCACAGTAGGGCTCTATTCAAAGCTCGATGCTGAAGCTGGCAGCTTGTGTACAAACTAACCTGCAGACACATGGTGTGAAATACATCGCAGCATCTTATTTCTGCCCCGTCTTCTCATTTGGATTGGGAAACTGCTTACAGCATGCCACAGCTGGATTTCCTCCTTTGCAAGCGGATATAGGAGGAGGTACATAGCATAAAGCAGAGACTTATCTGGGTTGTTCAACAAGACAGAAGTGCTCAGAAGAGCTTCCAGGCTCTACCACTTAGCTTTAGACTTGGAGAGACAGGGACAAAATCCCTCTTTTGCTTGCTCTTTCTCCATCTCTTTTTAGACCACAAGGAGGAGAGTGTCTATATTTCTACAGAAAACTTAGGCTCTGGATGATCAGTGGTCCTTAAGAATATTTTAAGTTCCTCCTTAACTCCATCACTTGACTTTGTTGCATGCTGTAACTCATATTTTGTTGGGGTTTTTTTTTCACGTCCACTTCTCCAATATTTCAACAAAATTTGGTGACTTGTTTGTTCTAGAGAATTTAGTGATTGATTTCTGAAGAGAACAATATGCTTGTTAATGCTGAGTGTCAGATAGACACATAAGTACATCTGTTGCCATAGTTTCATTTTGCTATTGGCCCAGCTTCTATCAGCTGTGGTGATCAGTAAGTAACAAGGAGGCGTGAGTTGAGGAAGAAGCCTAATTTTTCAGCAGTGAATATTTTCTTCACCAGTCTATTCTCTTCAGCTTTGTCCTCATAAATAATAATCTTAAAATGCATGCAGAATATTTACTGTACCTTTCTGTAATAATTCATATGCTGAATACCATTCCAATCACCTGAGTGGTTAGTCTGATTATTCAGAATGCTCCAACATCAGAGCCTTGCTTGCTGTCACAAGTTTGTTATATGCCTTACACCAAATACAACAGTTTATGATTGCTTTCTCTGAGGTTTTATTACAGAATATGGTTTCCAATAGGCTTTCCCTCATGGGATGCCCTGATATGTTAACAGAAAAATCCGTAACCTCCTGGACATAACCATTGGAACAAGTTATGCCACAGCACTGATGATCACTTTCCAAGCCTTATATTTCAAAAGAGTAGCTTATACAATTTTTAGATATTTCAGAGATCTATCCACTATTCAATATTCCACCTCTTCTGGGATAGTTGCTGCAAACTTCTCTTTTTTTGAAGGAATACTGACAAGGCATGTCTGAAGATTATAATTTCCCTGAGTAGGTTCCAGTCTTCTGCAACCATGGGACAACACTTATGTAGACTGTAAACATCCATATAGTTTTGTTACACCAAATTAAATCAACATTTCCTCTGCCTGAGATGCAGAATTTTTCTCAGTTTGTAGGGAGTACTGTTAATTAAAATGCTGCTTTTCTTTGAGAGAAACACTGTTGATGGTTCATGCTTGGGGATAAGAGTTTTTAGACTTGTCATGGTTTAACCCAGCAGGCAGCTAAACACCACACAACCACGTGCTCACTCCCCCTCAGTGGGATGGGGGAGAGAATCAGAGGAGTAAAAGTGAGAAAACTTGTGGGTTGAGATAAAGACAGTTTAATAGGTAAAGCAAAACCTGCGCACACAAGCAAAGCAAAACAAGGAATTCATTAACTCCTTCCCATGGGCAGGCAGGTGTTCAGCCATCTCCAGGAAAGCAGGGCTCCATCACGCATAACGGTGACTTGGGAAGACAAACACCATCACTCCGAATATCCCCCTCTTCCTTCTTCTTCCCCCAGCTTTAAGCATGGTGTCATATGATGTGGAATATCCCTTGGGTCAGTTGGGGTCAGCTGTCCCGGATGTGTCCCCTCCCAACCCCTTGTGCACCCCCAGCCCACTCGCTGGTGGGGTGGGGTGAGGAGCAGAAAAGCGCTTGACTCTGTGTAAGCCCTGCTCAGCAGTAACTAAAACACCCCTGTGTTATCAACACTGTTTTCAGCACAAATACAAAGCATAGACCCATACTAGCTACTATAAAGAAAATTAACACTATCCCAGCCAAAACCAGCATGAAACTTTACCCATTGCCTTAACCACATTTATATATATGCACCAAATTTTTTTTCTTTGTTTTTGTTTGGTTTTAAATAAATACTCATTTATTCTGTTGTAATTGCCTACAAAAAAGTAATACATGCTTTCCCTCCACCTGTATTACAGCAGGTCTTCTTATTTGCTATCAGTTTGCTTTATTGTTAGTTTGAAATGTTATTGTACCATTATGCTTGACATGTGCAAAGCTAAATTCTCTAAGTTGGTATGCTTACCAAGAGGTACTTTTACTGCTCACCTTCCAGCCTCATTTTAATTTGAGTTTGAATCCATCACATGCCTTTTTCGGACCACATCTCTGACTCAGAAGTCATTGGGCTCTACTTAATGGTACAGGCTTCACTCTTCATTTATATCCATATTCTTCATCAAACAATACTGCCCTAGTTTTCTACAAAGGTGGATTAATCGCATTGAATGTTAGGTTTAAAAGGTCAGTTGTCTTTGGTCCCTCTGCAGTCAATGGAGAAGGCCAGAAATTTCAGAGTGATGCACCCCATGCAGAGAGAGATGTCTGAAAGAGGCAGGATGAACATATGCATGCTTATTTTAAGACAGGATGAATCACCTACAAGTGTCTCTTTCTGCTGATTGTAGAGGCAGCCTTGTAACTCACTTAGATCTGAAATTGGATTTCTACATGCTTAAAGTGAAGCAAGAAAAATCCTACTTTGCTCATTGGCAGTAGATAACCTAGAATCAAAATGGCGTTCCTGATCTCCCTAGGAAGCACATACGTTTGCTGAGGTTGAATGTTATTCCTATGCATCAGAACCTGTATTCAGGTGTGATTAATGCCACTGCAAGTACAACACGCTGGTCTACCAAATACAGGCAGTCTTTCCTGAACTGCTGTTTACTTCTATCAAAGCAGTGGAAAAATTAACACTTTTCCACATTTTCCAGCCCCCCCTAAACCAAAATAGTTTTAAGTAGCTGAACTGTAGAGATCAGGCTGCTCAAGATTGTTTCATCATGCCCTTGTCATTCCCTGCTTTGTCCTTAGTATAAGCCTTGGCTTCAAAGAGTAAGAAGAACATTTATTATTATTAAATACAATATTCTTTTTAAGAAGTTTATAAGAAATTTCACTCTGACCATCTAAATGCTGTATTAAAGTTTGGTATTCTCCAACGCATTTCTAATACCCAGCGCTCTCTGTATCCACCACAGCCTCCTTAGCAGCCATGTCCAGCAGTGCAAGATACTGTCTCATTCACAGCTCTGGATTCACAAGGAGAGGCAGGTATGGTGAGCACTGTAAGGCCCTCCTCCAGCCTCTGCTGGGAGCAACGGCAGAAAGAGCAGTGCCTAGATTGTTTCCTCTCTGTTCCCAACTCACAAAGCAGTGATAGGGTCTCTTTCTCAACTTGTTCACGCTCCTGTGACAACTATGACTGACAAAGGATGGCGTAAAACACTGAGTAGGGATATCAACATATGGTCTATAGTGTTGTGATAACTGAAATAAACATAAGCTAACACATAAATCTTTTGCTTCCATTCAGTTTCTACATGAAAAAGACTTAAGACTCTGGAGTTAGCTCGCTTTTGCACACACATCTATGACGGCTGTGAATGAGCTGATTTCAGCTGATGATTTTGACCTATGTGCTGAACAACTACATTACTAAAAACCACGACTGTACTATGACAGATATTAACAGAAGTGGTTAGCAGGAAAGCAGATTACAGCTTTTTATTTTACTAAAAACCTTTCAAAGTAAAAACAAAGTGTTTACATCATTGTGGCTAGTGATCCATTGGTGCAACGCTCACTCCAAATTCATTATAAACCAATTGTCAGAACTATCCCTTGTGACTGCTTCAGATGAAGCATGATTAAATGCAGAGGAAATACATTACGGAGAAGATGAATCATAATTCTGCAGAATGAAATCAATGGCTTTACACTTTGAGTTGGACACTGAGGGGCAGTCAAAAACAAGTGAGTAAATGAACCACATAAACAGCTTGAACAGGAAAAATATACCTAAAATTTGACCAGCAGTAACACTGACTATCAAGGAAACATGGGAGAAAACCTGAAAATGTTTTCTTAAGTTACAATTTTCAAATAAAAATTCCTTCATCACACTACTATGAAATGCAAAGTTTTTCCATCACTTTTGATTTTTATGGTTTGGAATAAATGTAATAATTTTACTTAGAGTGGTTTGATGGCTCATTTGAAATAACGTTTTAGTTCCTTCAACCTAGTTCTAAGCAGGCAGGCTGGTAACCATCTTACAGCAACGAGAGAACGAGATGCCTTAGGAAGTATCGGTCTGTATGACTTAAGCCACTCAGGTCAGCTCAGCTGCTGAGACACAGGGTGTCCTGGTTGGTCCTGCGTCAGTATCTGCTAGCTCCACATGGATGTCTCAGACACCTTAGGGTCTTTCAGATGGCACTAGACACCTCTGCTGAAGCAGCTGAATCAATTGAATGAGATCTTGACCACCTAATTTAGATAGCTAACTTGAGCTTAACAAACCAGCTAAGTGCCAAAGCACCCTGTTTTGTCAACAGAGAAAAGCCATCACAGAGAAACCCTGCTCACCTAAATTAATTCATCAAGCTTTTATCTATAGGCTCTCCCTCTGGAGTCCATGAAAAATGCCTGCCTTCCCTTACTCCCCACTTAGGCTAGGAGGATGGCTTTGTTATGCACCTGAAGGTTAGGTGGGAAATAAGGTGTTTCTGACCTAGCTTAACACGCTGATGTTAGTGTGCTATGCTGTGTTAACCAACAAGCTGTCAGCCTTCCCGTCCATTCATGCTAGCACACACACTACCACGTAGAGTCAGCTGTCGTGTCAACAATGCCAAAAGGAGAGCTGCTAAGCTCACCTGTTGTTCGTGCCTGTCCATGTACACCATCCCCTTCGCTATTTTAGAGAATAATGTACAAAAGGTCCAAATCATAGCTGATCTCCAAGTCGTTTGTTGCCCTTGACTAGTGTCCTTGATGGACATTGGAGCAAAAAGGTCAGGGCTGGGAAAAGGTGAAACTGAACTGCTCCTGCCAGGACTGAATTTAGAAGTATTCATTGTGCTTCCTCCTTTAGGATTTTCACTTCCCAGAGCTGCCAATCCAATTTCTGTCATAAAGCACGCAATTAAAAGTGTAAAAAGGGCTTTAATGCAGATTAAGAACATGACTTCTTCACTACAGAATATCTCTGTTACATGGGCAAACCCAGCATCAAAAAAGCAATAATGCACATAATGGTTACCTAATATTTCCTCATTAATTAGCACATGTTAGTAATAATGCTATTTGAAATCAGACTGACAGATAATATAAGTGAGTCTCACAAACCTTTCTTCCTGGAAAAATTTAAGTAGTTTCACAAGTAACAGAGCTCCTAGCAACATTATATATTGAGGGGTAAAAATGAATGTACTCTGACACTGATATTGATAGAAACTACAAAATAAGCAAAAAGGACAAAGCAAAAGGAAAGCTGTCTCTCGCTGAGGAGACTCTGTGTTCCCACTACAGGAACCTCATTATTATTTCATGACCTCAATGGCAAGCCTCTAAGCCTTGTGTGTGTCCTTCATAACAAAAAATTAATTACAAACACAAAACAGAAAATCTCAGATATACAATAATTGAAAACTGTTAGCTGTATCTTCTCGTTTTGACTTCATTTATATAGAACAATAGTTCTGAAAGATAGCAAGGTAAGACATAAAACTTTTCGTAAGTCCCAAATATGAATCACAGCATATGGTCTTTCTGTTAAAAGATAAGCCAGAGGGAGGCAGGGAGAGAGAGAAAGCCTCTCATGCTAAAGGACTGCACAATTTTACAATTTCATACATTAAAAATAATTGGAACAATTTCTTCCAACTGTTTTTCAATGACAGCTCTACTGGAATGAATTTTTATAACAACTGGTTATTTTGACTGTGCTAATAAAACTGATATACTTGCTCAGCTGAATCCATGTGTGTGCACACATGCTTTTTTTGGTGAAATAATAAAAGATAGACAAAAAATAAGAGAGAGACAGAGTCTAAATTTCAGTGGTATTTACCATGGCCAATAATAATAATAAAATGTATACTGAGGAAAGAGGAGGAAACAGAGGAGACCGATACAGTACATCACACATTTGTCGTACCACACCATCCATGAGAACTTCAGCACCTCAACCTGCAAAGAACAACATGCAAGGTACAGTCTATTGGTTGGGTTTGGGTTGTTTTTTTTTTACTTTAGAAATGCTTACTTTTCAGATTACTTTATAAAATGCTGTTTTTCTAGGACACACAGTTCAGGAGTTATCTTTTTGGCAATGACAGAAAAAAGTGAGAAAAAAAACCCGCTAGCAACATTTTTGATTTGGACACCAGTGCATGTAGAATTCCTTCAGGAATATACATGGGAAGCTGTTACAAAGGAACAGCCCTAGGACAGGCCATAGCAATACATCCAACAAAACAGAAAAAAGTAATGGTGATGCAGATAAAAATATGAAAGCAAAGAAATGAAAGCTATATAAATATTTAAATTATGATGATTATGAAAATCACCAAAAATACTGTCTGAATTCCTTGAGTTTATCATCCACCAGGATAAAGCAATTGATAGAGGTTGCTAAGCACAGACAAGCTGACTCAGAAATCTTCTCAAAGGTCTCAAAATTGCAAATCTAAAATATCAGCCTGCAGTTCCATTAAATTGTCTAGGAGAACAAAATTCTCCTGATTCACTGCCCACTTCTGGTAGATGAGGACCCCCTGGGAAAACTACTTTACAAAACTTAGCAAGAAAAAGACATTCTTACAGGCGATGAATCCTGGAAAGCAAGACATACAACTCTAATTCTCAAGGGGCAGGATGTTTTGTCCTAACTTAGGGCTGTCTGTCACTGGATTGTCCATGGGAATAGTTGAGGCCCACGAAACTGGACTACAAAGGTGCTGGACAGAAAAGGAAAAACAACCATAAAAAGACAGTTCCATTTTAAAGCAGAGTTGCACTTGCTGAGACACCTTGAGGGTCTTGCTGAAGTCGATCAGGGAGTATCTCTCCAAGTTGAGGGGGAATTGTTGGAGGTAACAGGCAAGGACGAACAGCCTGGACAGCATTCACTCAGGTATGCCTTTCACAGTAACTGCTGCTCCCAGGTGACAGGAGACAGCAGTGGGTGAAATATTTTTATTCCCAACCATGACACTAAGCAGCTGAAACTGCATTGACAGCTACCCTGGACTATTTAAGTCTGTAGAATCTCGAAAGCTAGAAATACCAAACACTGTCTTCCTTGGCATTACCTCATGATTACTTCACTCATTGCTGGAGAATGTGGAGGTGAAAAGGTTTATGATGGTTGTTGCTCTCTCTAATGATTCCAGAGGCTGGGAGTGACTTTGAGGATGATATAATCTCTTTCATATTTCTTATACTTCTGCCATAAGGTACACAAATTAAACTGCTGCTAAGGAAGAACAAAAACATCTTGGATGACAAATAGAAAAATATCTTTTCTGTATAGTCAATGCCATCTTCACCATTTAATTGCATCCACAGCTTTTTTAATTGCAAAAATGCGTCACAACTTTAGGATATGAATATAACATCTACAGTGGGATCAAAATCACCTAGCTTTAATGCTCTCAAATTTTGGTGTCTACACTAATACAGTCATTTAGGCCAACAAAGGCACAGTTATCTCCAGATAGCAATTCAGCAAGTTGATCTAAGACATTTCTCCTCGGATGGGATGAGTCATACTTTGGAGGTGATGTTCTCTCTCCATTGACTCTCCAGACTATCATGTCTAATAATCACTGATTAAATTAGCTTTCCCAAATTTTTCTGATCCCTTTTTGACCACATTTATATTCTTAATCTCCACAACATCCTGTGGAAATCAGTTTCATAATTTAATTAAACTTTATACAATAATTTCATTGGTGACCTATTTCTTGTCCTGTGAGAAACAGTGACTATTTGTTATTCACCTGTTCCTCATCAGTCATGAAACAGCCAGACTCTGCCTAGCCTATGCTGCATGTTCCTAACCAACTTTACACCCTTTTTCTAGACTTTTTATGATTTTACTACCTCTTTATCACACAAGTGACTATAATTACAGATAGGATGCTACACATGCTTTTTCAGTGGAATATTTTTCTACTTCTGTCCTAGCATTTCCTAGCCATTTTAACTGCTATTTGTCATGAACTGGTAATTTCAGAGATCTATCCTCAGTAATGCCCAGTTCCTCTCCTGATTTCTGCTAGTTAATCTATAATCATCAATATAGCTTGTCCCACAGAAATTATCTTCCTCTCATTGCCAACAAATTCACCTTTCCAATAGTCAGTATTACATAATCATTTTGCAGCACTTCACAATCAGGTTTAAATCTGACTGTTATGGGTAATCTCAAATCATATGCCAACCTTCTCACTTCACTAGTCAACTCCACAAATCATTAATGAATACTTGTCATTTTTCCCCACTCTCCATATATTGTAAAAATGTGTGATAACTGTTTTTATGCCTACTATCTCTTACCATATTATGCGTATATAAGTACTAGAAATTACTTGGAAAATTCAAAACTAGATAGAAGATGGCTTAAACATGTTGCTATCATTACAGGCTAAAAACATGATAAAATGTTTCATGGGAAGAAGTGTGGTGATCTTTTAGGATGGAAATAGAGTTTCACACGCAAATTCCTGGTTCATCTCCAATCTTTAGTACTGAACAAGAGTACAGTTTTTAGATAGGCACCTGGTCTTGATTTAAAGCTTTAAAACAGCAGATAATCTGTAGTTGGATCAGCCCCTGCTTATGCTAAATACTGCACTGGTAGAGCTGTTAACTCTCTCTGGTGTGACAATACAGGGGAAAAGTTAAAGGAAATTAATGATACAGCTTAGAAATAAGGTAAACAGTGGAATAAAATAAAATAAAATAAAATAAAATAAAATAAAATAATAACAAAAAAATCCCCAAATACCCCAAACCCAGCAGCAAGAAACAGAGTAATCTTAAAAGCTGTTGTGGCACTTTCCAGGAGCTTGGAGCAGCTAGTAAATCAAATCAGAGGATGCAATATAAAAACTGTTAGCTGCCAGAAGGCAAAGAATTGTTTGTGCTGGTTATATTTGTAGCACTTTTTTTTTCTTTTGTTCCTTTTTTTCCCTAGATTACTCCAAAAAGACTCAGTATGAAGAGAACCTGTTACAAAATCCCCTCTGGAACTGAACAACACTCCAAATGACGGACATTTTGTAGCGATATTTTTCAGTCTCCAAGACAAAAGGGAACACAGAACAAATGATATTCAGGAAAGCTGCCTGCTTTTTCATGGTGGAAAAAATCCCTTAATCTTTCCTGACCAGAGCAGCCCCGTTACTGGGCCAAGCAAAAGGGGAGGGGAGTGAGCGTATGACAAGATTCAGGGAAAGGGATCAAAAATCTCTTCTCACTTATAAAAAACTATTATACTCTGTGAGAAAATGTGTGCATCTTGGAATGGCAATATATAGACTTCAAGGCAAGTGGTATAAGGAGCCAGATTTACAAAGACATGTAAGCACTTCTATGGGTCTGGACTACTGGCTAATGTAGGTGCTGTTATCCAATTGCCTTGGTTCGTTTCTATTCAAGTAAGTCAAGGTGATGTTCACTGTAAATGTATCAACCATCTCTCTGGCGGCTTGAGTGCTCTTATGAAATCTCACCAAGTACCTAAATAGCTATGCAAATCTCATCTGAAGTATTTCGTTGCTGTATTCGCTGTTCAAAATGCAACTTAAACTCTGTCACCTCTACTTTCTAAGAATATGACACCAGCATACAAAGCAGGCCAGTCATTCAACCTCACAGTGCTAGCCTGTGCATCCATGCCTTGTTTTATGTGGTACCAATTCTTAGCATTTTGAACCTCCCAGTTTCTCACACACTGCCACTGTGAAACATTCAGGTTGGCATTTGAATCTTCTTAAAGACAGCCAGGCACATGAATAATCATAAATCATATCAACGTTAGTCCTAGGGAGCTGAGCCAAGCTGTGAGCACACATTAACAGAGTGGGGTGAGGAACGTGCCTGAATAGACCAGTGAAATTACTACTATAATGTTGCTGAGAAACACTGACACGTATATAGATATACATACACAATAAATATAGGTTAAGATGGTTTTATTATGCAGACGTGCTTAGCGATAAGAGTGTCTACACAGTATTACCATGGCTCTGCTGTCAGACAGATGGCTAGCTAACAGTAAATTGATTGTGAATCTCAGCCCAAAGTTGTCCCTCTTCTTGCTCCTCATCCAGTCTTTTCCCTGTACCTTTGGCTTCCTCCCCCTCCCTGGCAGAGCACTTGCCAAGCCAGTCCCACTAAATCTGTACCAGCTCATCCTGACTCTTTCTCCCACCTTCCTCCCTCCCTCCTTCCGACCTAGCTCTTATTCCCTCCCCAGTGCCAATTCTCATCACCCCTGGAGCTTTATTTGTACTTTTTCTTTTCTTTTTTTGGCTTTTCATCAGCAAAAGCAGTGAGAGCAGCTATGTTCATAGCATGCAAGGTGTAAAAAAAAAAAGAGGTAGGCTTGCTTAAGCTTCAGAGAAATTCATCTGGGCTACATCTTATTGACATTTACAATCTTGGCATCTTCAGGCACAAAGATAACACAACCAGTCCCAACAAGTGGAGATGGATGGAAGCCCAGGCTGCCAACAGGGCTGTCAGCATCTCGCAGAGGGGCAGCCGCTGAATGGGAGGGACCAGGGGCAGGCCTCAGCATGTTTAAAAGATGCTGCATGCTATACAGTATTTGAGAGCATTTCGTGTTAAAAAACAGATTGTAAAGCTAAGTGAATTATGCATCCTATAATTACGTTGTGTAAAGCTTAAACAACCCAAGGCAGCCACCTGAGAAACACCGTGATTTACAGGTGTGAGACACAGATGCAGGGAGGAAGGCAAGACTGATACAAATGCCTCCCCCACATGTGGGCAAACATGGAGCGGTGTATGTGTATGTGTATGTGTACTCCTCCGACTACCCGAAATCACTGTGGACTAGTTGGAGGAGAAGACATTCATGGAGAGGAGCTGTCAGTGGGCAGGAAGAGCAGGAGAACCAGCTACCTTCATTAGCAGTAACGGTGCGTGGGACATGCAGCACAACTCATTCATATCCTAAAGGGTTTCATGAATCTGATCCCCTAAAAAGTGGCACAGGAGGAAGAAGTGTGGGAGGAGTTGATATACCTAAGGGAAGAGATTCATTTTTATATCCTCAAGAAGAAAAAGAGAATTCAAACTACTGGGGAGAGAGATTGTTACTTTTATTTTCCACGTTACTCTATATCCTTTCTCTCCTCAACCCTAACAAAGCAGTGTGGAGTGAACCTATTTGTGTGTAGCAGACATCACCATCCACCCATCTCATCGCCTAGGTTTCTAGGTGTAGGCTTGAACTGGTTTTGTCTGGTTGGTTGGTTTTCCCAGAACAAATGCAGAAATGAACCTGACTCTTGCTGCTGCCATTCTGCCCCTGATAAAAGGATAAAATGGAAACGGAAAACGCACTGGGGTCAGAGATGTTGCTTGCATTTGTACTTTCTCCTTTAAAAACTAGCTATACTTCTCAAAAAAACTTTTCAGAACATCTAGGAAAAACCTTTTTTAAGGTTAAGAGGAACAATCAATTTGTTCCTCTGCTCTGCTTGCCATATAGATCTGTTGCCAAAAGAAAAGGAGAAAAAAAATCTTAAATCTGACAGGCATTGGAAAGCCCTGAGGAGCTGCAATCCCCCAAACAACCAAACAACTACTGTCTTGAAGTTTCCATCAAACTAGTGCCTGCCACCAAATAAAGCCACTCGGCAGTCTGCTCACTCTTCGCTGATGTCGTATTTCCACCCTATTCCAGTATCGGTGCTCCAAACTTTTTTAGAAACATTATTTTTCCCTAACTTGAAAGGACCTAGGTTGATTTATGACTCCGAGAACCTGGCCAGAATCCAGAAGGACATCAAACTGCCAGTCTGTAACTTAATATGTTCCCTCAAGAAACTGAATGCAAATGGGCTTTTTTATTATTAATGACGACAGTAAATAACAAAAATCAGTCACAATTTTTAGAACTTTTGTATAACCAGGGCCAACAGAAAACTGAGCAACTGTACTATTAATGCCAAACTATTTGACAGGATTGCAAAGAAAACCGAGAAAAGACTCTCTTTCTCTAACACAGCATCCACAAATCACACACAGAATAACAACAGGGGAGTTATTATATAGTCAGTAGCAGGGAACTTGATTGATCCAGGTTATTTCTACCTGAGTGGTAGCCATTTGAAGTTGGATTATCTAATCTAAACTAGTCATCAAGGCTCCAATGGCGCAATGGAGAGAAACAGGCACCCAATTCAACAAGAGGCAATTCATCCCATGCCAGAAGTGTATATACAAGATAAGTGGGATTTATTGGTTTCTGGAGATGCCTACTCTTGTTTGACTAACGATAAAGCCTAGACAATTAGTTTAGACCAAACATTTAACTTCTAGATAGCTAGAATGGCATGAAAAAAAATTCCACCCCTTGAGCTCAGACTGAGCTGACTCTCTCAGTTCGGTGACAACTACAGAGCCTACAGCCAAACTGTGCTTCAATCCTCGTGGGCCAAACCTAGGTACTACCTGGCTGGTGAAGTCCAGTGAGGAGGCAGCGGATCTTGGCTGAACTACTGGGACAAAATACCAGCCCAATGTTACAGCAGCCCTTGCGCAGACTTGTCCCAAGAAATTGTCTTCCTGCCAATACAGACCGTTATCAACCTGTTTCAAACAGCCCTTTTTCGGGGTCCAGATTGACAAACAAAAATCACACAGCTTTATGTTCTCCAATTTCTCTGGCCCTTGTATAGCCATTTTCATACATTCATTCCGTTAATCAGCTTCTCTTGGATGAAAAATGGGGACTATGTTAACTTAACTATTTTTAAAGGTGTTTTTAATAGTTTTGACAGGTTAGTGCCATTGACTTTCTGGCACTTCCATGGGGAATGGTTTAGTAACAACTAGCTCCTGTCCTTGGTCATTCATATAGGAAAGAACACAAGCATTTCTACAGTATTATATTTCTACAATTCTATAAACCCATTTTGTATGAATGTATCAGTAAAAGGTAACTTTAGAAAATAGCATCTATTTGGTGTTACATAAAGAATTAGTTGTAACATCCCCACTGCATCTACAATGCTTCGTTTCAAGCACCTGGAGATAGGTAGATATTCTGTAAGTTCTACTTCTCCAAACAACGCAGGTCATTTTAAGAGGACTAAGTTACTAGGCATCTAAGCATAATTTAAATTAATTAAACAGGTTGAAGCAAGTCCAGTCACACCCAAGGGTTCCAGTTCAGACACCATATAACTCTCTTTACTTCCAAGTCTCATGATGTGTTTCTCTAGATTCTCGCTTTTCTTAAAGAATTGTCCTCGGAATATAGAAATAACATGAAATCATGGTTAACCTCAGCCTTAGTTAAGCTTCTTTGATTTGCTTTCAGCTATGACTTTTACTCACTTTGTCCTTGCTTTTGCTCTCTAAAGCAGTTTATAAAACTTGAAAAAAGGACTGCTTTGTACCATATGGAAAATGACTGTACTGTAAGGAACAATACCAAGGCTGAAAAGCCTAAAATTAGACCTGCACGCTTTGCTTTCATTGGCAGTGATGTGTGTGCATTCATATTGTCCCAATCCTACATTCTACCTCTCCTATTCCTGCAAAAAACACTACTTTCTGAAAAACACTGAAGTTTAAAATTAGGAAACCTCTCTGATTCAAGGGTATACTGACCTTGGTGATTGGTTATTTTGATCACATTCTCCGTTAGGCTTTAATAGTGAATTACAATATCAGCTTATTTTCAAAAGCAGTAGCAAAGAAAAAGCATTTGCAGAACAAAATGCTGAACATCTCTGAAATGGTGCCTGGAATAATCCTGCAATTTCCAGGTTGTTTTTTTTTTCCCTTCTAAGAAAAAGTCAAACACAAATCTAATAGCTGTATTTTTCTATCCTGAAAGCAAGCTAGTGAGGAGATATAAAGTGGCTGGTGCTGGGCAACATGGAACTAACAGGGATAATTTAGTCATAACAGGTTAGCATCTATGATATACCCGTTCTCTTCTCAGCTACATCCATTCAGTTCCCACTGTAGTCAACAGGGGGAATAAATGAAAGCAAAATATATCCGAAAGGTCAAACTTCATGGATTTTCAAATGAAGAAAGCCACAGAGAGGCTAAAGTGAAACCAATGCTAGCTACAGCCTTAAAGATAAAGCAAGCTGTTGCTAGTGTAGTGTTTATTTTGAGTGTCTCCTCATGGAATTTCAGGATAAAATATGAGATGGGCAGTCAGCCTGAAGGGGGTATGGTGAGAGCAGTCCAATTTCAATGGACTATCAAGATGAACTGTTGGGAGTTATTTTACAGGTTTATGGCTATAACTCACTCTGAAGCACAGTGTTATTAATATTTGTAGAACACTATAATATAAACAGCAAAACTACATCCACCACCCAGATATCTGCAGTATGCTCTGACAGAGCACTTTTTAAGTAACTAAATACCATTAAATGTGCCACAAATGCTATACCTGAGATACAATATTAGATACACACAGATGTAAGTAATGCAACATTTATTTATCCGTCAAAAAATGCTGATGTGGATCTCTAATGTAGCACTACCATTAGCAGTCTTATGTACAAAATCAGAGGAAGATTTTCCGTCAGAAGACAGAATTTAATTCTAGTACTGTTACAGTGAACAAGGAGCCAAAGAGTTTCCTGGAATTAGGACTAGGGGGAGTCTAGACAAAGCTGAACTGCATTCAGTGTTTCCCACTGGAAAATCTGTGGCCATAAAAAGTAATGTTTTCAAAGTAAGACAAAGAGCAGCCAGAGAACACTACTTATTTCATCACACTGATTTTGTCAGTATTACCTACTGTTTCCTACACCCTGGAAACTGTGTAGGCTGTCCTTCAAGCTTCACTTTCCCAAGCAGCAAGCTCCACGGGTCACACGGTGGCATTTCAGACAACATTGAGCTTTTGGAAAAAGAACTGAGGCTGGTTGTGTCACTGAGACAAAACAGAGATATTAACCAACAACTGCCTCATGAACAGGCTGTCACTGCATGGAAACCCTGACAAAAGGTAAATACACCTTTCTCAGGGCCAGGAAGTTTTGTCCTAGTTCCAACCTCAGGATGAGGTAATTTCTTCCTGGGACAGCCCTTCTTTTGTGCCTGATTAAGCCAGGTAATTACCTCCTGGATTTTGTGGGTAGGAACACTATGTGCAATAAGGCCATTTATGGAGCTGTGGTTTCAGTCTCAGGCTTAGCTTTCTATTCTTCCATAGAGTTGCTTTTACTGCCTTGATAACTGCCATCTTTCAAGCTTCTGTAATTCTTCCAAACTCTTCTAATGATTCAATTGCTATGGACGTGCCTATACCTGCATTTCAGTTCAGGCTAAAATCAGTAGTGGATATGAACTACAGAAGGTATTCCTGAGAAATTCAAGTAATAACACTCTCATCCCTTTCTTATTCTTCAGAAAAGCATCTTATTAACATAGCTATGTTTCCAGAGAATAACAATTCTCTGGACTAAGAGTATCTACACATAGAACTATTTTAGAATAGCTTTTCCCAGAGAACATCAGGAACAGGAGAGCTCCTCTTTGTTATTCATTTCGCTACTTAAACGTGATCTCTCATTCTACAAAGACAGTGTAAGATCCATGGACCTAGATACTTACAGAAAGAAAATTTACATTATTTACTATCAATTATAATGGATAATCAATAGTAGAACTGATTCTACTATGGGATTTTATCAGAAGTGCACTGAAGGAGAATTACCACATAAAAATAATCAAAATTGTCAAAGATTCTGCAGTGAGGTGTAGAATACTTTTCAAAAGATTTAAATTAAATTAAATTAAAATTAAATTAAATCTATTTTAAGGGATTCCCCACAAATCCCCAGGTCCCCACAAAAGCTATTGCACACTGGTGCTGAA
The DNA here is from genome assembly GCA_013389905.1 of Sula dactylatra. Taxonomy (NCBI): domain Eukaryota; kingdom Metazoa; phylum Chordata; class Aves; order Suliformes; family Sulidae; genus Sula; species Sula dactylatra. The sequence continues at coordinate 31,044 of WEKW01008668.1, forward strand.
TACTTTATAAATTTTATCTACTTTACACTACACTGTATAGAGGTTCTGCACAGAGGTAGAAGGAAGCTTTGCAAATTTCTTCAGGAGTAATGCAGAGAAAAATAAGTTAGGTTCTTCTGGAGCCAGCTGACAGCAGAGGTAACAGCACAATATCCTGAGTTTGTGTGTGAAATAGCTGGGTAAGAAACTTTTCCTCAAAGCTTCACACAGACCTTGGGGAAATGCGAGGTTAAACTTGGGACCTGGGCATAATGGATGCGGGATGTTTATTTGTTAGGAAAAAAGGGTTACCATTCAAGCTGCCCATGGTGCCTTCAAGTCTTTATTCACTTCGAGTGTCTTCGTGGTAGGTGCCAGCTGTCATTAAACTGGTGGGTGCTGAGGCGAGTTGTGTACTGGAGGGCCAAGAGGCCCCAGCTCCCAGGCACGTCCCCAGGACGGCTCTCCCCAGCCCACCCAAGGCAGAGACTTGGTGCCAGCAGGCTGTGCCCACAGCACATGCAGAAGCAGAACTCCAGCAGCATCCTCCGTGCTTTACTCCGCACCATCCATTCCCCAACCAAGGAAGCACTTATTTCACTCCAAAGCAGTCTAGACATGAGCTAATACATACACAACGCAGATGCACAGGAGATTATTACCTGACATAAAACCAGAAGAAACCATCTGATAAGAGAAAAAATTTAGACGGGTTGAGTAAGCTTCATGCTAGTGCATATACTCCTATCATAATCTCCTTTTTGAACAGCTACTTCATGTGCTCACCACAGACAGGGCTGCTTGCTGCTTTCCACCAGCCGTGTTCTGCCTTTCCACTACTGAGGCTTGCTTTTATTTGGGCCGAGTGGAAGGAAGATTTGGAGAAATCCTTGCAGGAATAGCAGAGCGCACGGAGCTGCCTTGCTTACTAATTGACGCATGCTGCCCAGGAAGAGAGGCAGGATGAGCACTGTTTCCTCCCTGCTTGTTCATCTGCCCCCCTGGGAACAAGAAAAACTGCAGTAAGACATTAAAACATGTGCTGTCAAAGCACCTCAGGCAAAAAAATAAGTGAATGATCAAGCGACTGAGCCCCTTCAGCTAACCATGGGATGTAGGGCTGTTCTAGCCAAAGTCCCACTATAGCTAAACCATATCTTTAAATTTTTCATTTAGAGAGATAAAAAGTCCCGTCAAATGGTCTGAAACTACAGGAACAGAATAAAACTGGCAAGGTCTTTTGGTGAAAAACAAGCAGACTGTGGAGTTCTACTTTCAGAATACACACCTAAGCTGAAAAGTTTGCTGTACGAACTCCGGAGACTTGCATGCTGAAAAAAAATTGTACAGCCAACTCTTGCATATGGCAGATTTTCATCTTTTGTCTTCCATAATGTGGACTTGGCTGACAGCACTTAATAACAACTTAATGGAGCCTGATGGAGTTGAATTGGCTTATATCCAGTGTGATTGGTGCTCAAATGACTCCACTTTTAAATATTTTGCCATAATAATAAATGGGAAGTAATGATCACCCACAGTTGGCCAAAGAAATAAGAGATTTTTCAAAGGAAAAACAGGGAACACACGACTTCTGGACAATTCCACATAGAATACATACCTTTCCTTTTCTTCTGCTCTAGCACTTTTTAAAAAACTATTTTTACCAGATGTCAGCCTTTACAGTTGTCACACCCATTCCCCTCTGAAACAAGCAGGAACAGAAAATAGCTACTTCTGCCAATTCTTACTGTAGTGACAAATCTTGGGCACAACCCATAGATTAGCAAAATGTAACTGGTTATGCCCCTCTACTGCTCTGTACTGAGAAACCTTCACGTTCCAGTTTATTCACAGTCAAACTGATTTTGATGTAATGCTTCACATGTCCAAGGGGAAAAGCCACAAAGCCTGTCTAAAATGGAATTCAGCTATAAATTATAGGAGAACTCTACCATTTTATAGTCTGCCATAAAGCATACAACTGAGAAGAGGTCAGTTGCTGGCTTCTTTCTAAAGGATAACTCCAAATCCAAACAAGAAACTGATCTGGGACCTTTTTATTTTCATAGTATTTTGCCAACCATGTGTGCATGAGCAATTTTCGTATGTGTAGCAGAGTGCTGACACCTGTATTTTATTATGCAAAAACCTAAGAATAAAAAATATGTCAAGGGCTAGGGATAATCTGATAATTAAAACTCATGTAATAAATGTATGTAAATGTAATAAAGTGATGTAATTAATCCAATGTAATTAAAGCCTGGAGATAACGGAGACATGCATCTCCTCACTATCTACTTAAAGAGCCCAATCCGTGCTCTGCAGCCCACTTCCTCATCAGGTCTAGTCCAAGTGGATCATCATTATCACACCACCCGACTGAGATCTCTGCGGCAAAAGCATAGGAACCTGGGAGAGATGTAAATAGCTGCTTATTTCCACTTTATAAATATTCCAAAATTAGACTAGTGGTGGCCTAATCATTTAAATTTAAGGTATACAATAATTATTACTGTTAGTTCATTAATACTTTTATTTCATTTTTATTTCATCATCTACACACAAGCACTTGCTTCTGTAAGAATTTATAAGGATAGCCAATATTTCTCAACTGCACTGTTTAGCTTCATACCAAGTACCTGAGAGAGCCAAGAGCAAACACAAGCCCCAGGAACAGGTCACAGACAGACAATGATCACAGCTCTGTATTGGTCCCATTACTCCATGAGAGGATGATTACACAGTGATTTTAATCCGACATAGACTAGTTCTGCTGCCAAAAAGGGTTATACCCTACGAAGAAAGCCTCTCTCATATTTGGAAACAGCTCCTTGCCTAATGTCTCGTGTATACCGTAGGATATGTATGGCCATGTGCAAGGCAGGATAAGAGAAAACTGGCCATGGCCCTTCACCCCAGAACAGAAAAAAAAAGTCATTTTGGTGAGATAAACCACTAAGGAATAGGTGGTAATAGGGAAGCGAGACAACAGGGAAAGCTCCCCTTTCTAGCAGATGCATGTGAATCAGTGACCATGTCAATCCAGCTGTGAAAGGTTGGGCCAGGTTGGATGGAGAGCTCAGCCCAAGCTGGTGCCACCATTCATCCTCCTGTTGCCACGATCGTAGATCACCTGGTGCTGCGGTAATCAGACGTCGTGTTTCACACGGGACAGAGCAGTGTCACACCAGAGGTCCAACGGGATACTGCTTTCATCCAGATTTCTAGATCTGCATCCTCATTCTTTTCAAACCCCAAATGTGGTCACTCCACCAGCAGATCTTGTATTACTTGTCTCACTGTCAGATGCAGAAGACAATCATCAATATGGGAATGATACCTGAACTCTGTATGGAGAACTCTTTTGAGGAAGAGATTTTGAGGAAGAGATTGGCGTTTACTGATGTACGGGGCTGAAACACTTGTAGCTTACCCATGAAAAATTTACACAAATGCCAGAAGTTTTTCCACCTTGACTTGTAACAACTAGAAATAGGGGTTTTGAGGTTTTGCCCAACCTCTTTCAAATTAGCAGGTCAAACTGAGTTCCTCCCATGAAAGGAGGAATTGTGATCAAGCACATAGGTAAAACAAGGTCTACAATTCACTATGAGAATCAGGGTCTTGGATTCCATCCTCTGCTTTGCCATCAGTTTTCTAAAAGCTCTTGGACAAATCACGTTTCCGCCTCCTGCTTCATCATGTAACACGATGTGAACAAAATCATGTCAAATTCTATAAATTTGCCAATACTGTAGGTGTCATATCCCGTTCAAAACTACATGGTGCATAAATACAAATGCAAAACAATGAGCAACTTGTCATCTAAATAATTCAAAATCAGGGTTCCAAACTAACAGCTTTTTACTGCAGAAAGCAGGATTTTTAAAAGCAGCAGTTCAGTCATAAGATCAATGAATCATATGATGAGGGAACATATAAAGTCTTATGCAAATGCTTCACATTTTATTTTTCAATCCTTCTCCCCATTTAGTTTCATGTCCCAAATGCCTCTGGATGAGCAAATTCTCCTGCACCCACACAGAACTCACTGCCAGAGGGAGCCAGCACTGGGGGTGTTTCTCTGGTCACTTTTAGGACTTGTATGTGACTTAACACCATCTCAATTCCCCTTCTTCTTCCCCAACAGCTACATCTATTGCCCATCTCACTTACACATACATATATAGTTATCACAGCTCACCTAGATAGCTACTGGCATCTCAGTAAGGCCTCCTCTGGGCATCTAACACAGTGAGTGCTTTTGCCCTACTACAGTTCTGGTACAGCTTGGCTACCTTTACATAGGAAGAAGCAGTTCAGAGAAAACTGGCAAGAATCAGCTGAATTTATAACTAACTTCAATTCTTCCTGGCAACTCAATTTTTCCCAGCGAAGTTTTCTCACAACATCTATAAATCTTGAAAAGTGGTAAAACTGTTGGTAATTTTCCGTTTCTAATCAATCACCTCTTTTGTGAGAGGTTCTCCACTCCTCAGTCTCTCAGTCTTACTTGGTGCTGACGCCTTTACCTTCTGCTATCTTCAAATGCTATCCTACTACTTTTCCTCACTTCCCCCTTCCTTATTCATTCATTTATAATGTCTTGTCCCAAGCACTGAAATCCTCACAGAGCTGGTCCTGCCTACATCTCTGACATGATTCATGATCACACCTTTTCCTTTTCCCCAAGTCTCATCTCCTTTAGGCTACGAGCTTGCTGAGCACTTACACCTACACTTATAGTCAACTCTTACATGCTCAAACCAACAGATTTTCCCATGTATTTAAATCTAATAACTCGCAGAAGTGTTTTGGTGGTTCAGGATGTACTTTGCACTATTCAAATCCATTCCTTGATCCAATTTTTCCAGTAGGGATCTGACAGATCAGCTCACAGAATGAGTTCTTATATTTGTATGGCGTTGGACTTTGGTTCAGCTACTTCAGGGTGGGATTGATTCAGTACAGGAATTTCCAGTTCACATGCAAACTCTATGGGAATTTTTAATAAAGAAGCACCATCAAGTCATCTTTCTGTTTGCTCCTAAATATTTCCTATGTCTGTGCTTGCCAACATCGCTGCTACTGCCACTGCCCACTGATGGCACGTATTTCCTTTCACTGTACAACCACATCTAAGTCACTTTTACTGTCATTTGAATTTTTGCCCCATGGTCAGTTACCACAGCATGGTTGACATGCGGTGACTTTGGCCCTACACTTTGCGTGAATTCAATCTTTTCTTTTTTTTTTGTTCATTCTCCTAGATTCAACATTTATAAAAGACCACCTCATTACTCAAGTGTCCAGAGTGAAACCACTAACTTGGTCATTCCGAGCAAATGAAAACCTGCTAATTTCTGCAGACTTCTTGAAGGTACTTTCAATGGAAAATAGAAGTTCAAGACTGAAATGGTTATTAGCTGCTGTGTAGGTCTTACTAGAATCAGGAATCTCAGAAACTACTGTTCTGAGTGACAAAATGCAGACTTGCAGAATTAGGGATTATGTTAGTTGTGTTGCACAGCTTCAGGTGTTGAAGCACTTCTGAGTGTATCAATGCTGGCAACAGTAAATGGTTGGGTTTACTGGGCAACACCGAGATTTACAATCTCCAGCTATTTCTGTTGCATATAATCCCAGAACAACCTTGACCATTTCATGAAGTCTTTCTTTTATCTGGAGATGAGTTGACATTGAGATATTGTTATTGGTCATCGCTAATACATTCCTATTGGCACCAGGGAGGCGCATATAGATGAAATGAGTCGCATACCGCAACACCTTGCAATTAATATGGAAGAAAGTGGTATTTTCAAAATATCTTTCTGTCTCCTCCTCAGTTGACTATGAAATATAAGACACCCACTAAGACTCAAGCCATATTTGGGCCTAGGTATTTTTCACGTATTTGAAGCAGATGAAGTTGCTGGATTTTTTTTAATTAAAAAGACAGCAATACAAAGCCATGATAGGACTATCTGATACTGAAATATTAATTACTTTATTATTTTATATTTGCCATGGATTTGCTATGTAACAATTCGGAATCTTGTTAAATTCTGATTTATTTATAGTTGCATATAATGAAAAAAAATCCACATTCAGTGAAAAATATTTGAAGGAGGTACGATAATCTAAAGTAATATATCTCATGAGTAACAGCAATTAACTTGGAAACAGTTCTTTAGCTCATTCTTGTCTAAAGAAAGCAAACTGCTTTGTGACTGAAGAACTCCCACTAACAGATTTTGTTAAGCTAATTAATGACATAAATGTTATGGTATTGTGTGATATGTACATACTGATAGGAGGACCACTGATAACAGTATGTAGAAATAAAAAATGCAGAATAAGTTATGCTAAATTATTGTTACATTTTCAGTCTCCTACATCTTCCTATCCCGACATTACACAATCCAGGAAAAAAAAAATTAAAAGAAATACATAGGCTCCAACCCTGCTGCACAGATTTACAAAAAGCTACATATTGGGCCTTGCACTAAGATATGGGGAGTTGGGGCACTGAAGAGAGCGATTCAATGGACAAAGCAGACAGACCCACAGAAAGAACACAGCTGTATGCCACATCTGTTCACATTGTACTGTGACTCCTTACGGACTGCTCTTTGCAAATACCAGTCTAGAGATATTTGGATACAAACCCAGCTGTTTAGAAGATGTTCTAGGGTGTACCTACATTGCAGCCCCTGCAGCTAGAGCAGGGCATGTGCCCGAGCCAGCTTTTAACTCGCTGGCTTTGCCACTGCAACCAGCCCCGCCGGCGCAAAGCAGAATGCGGTGTAGGCTGCATAACCTGCTCAAGGGCAGGATGACGACCTACGTACATAAGCCATGCCAAGCGCTGTACTGCTGTGTCCGGCTTGCCGCAGGTACATCACATATTTGGTCTAGGGCTAGTTTGAGTATGTCGGCATACTTCATTCACAACCTAGCGACTGCAGAATAAATGTATCCTAATTAGCTTTGCAGGAGACGGACTCAGTCGCTGCTATCAGACATGGATTGGTTCAAAGTCACTGTGAAATCCCTGAACGTGCACCTTATCTTTCTGCACAGGTTGTATTTATGTTGTTAAAATTTTACTAAAAATATTTGCCTTTATAGCACTGTAAATATACATACAGCTACACTTCCTAGAACATATATAAAGGCCAGATACTTGTTTGATAAAGGTCACAGTTTAAAAAACAAACACAAAGCCACAGTTAAAACACAAGACGAAGAAAGCATCCACCATGGTGAAACGTGCACAGCCAGGTATTGTTAAGGACAGCGAGACTCTTAGGCAACAGGAGACTGTTGGAACAGAATCAAAGAAGAGAGGAAGCAGAGCCAGAGAGGGAGGAAAAAAGGGACCAGTAAAAGCTGAAGGATGAGATAAGACACGAGGCTGAGTTAGTACCTGCTGACACTTTGGGATGACATTCTCATGTCACAGAGGGCGAAGCCCAGATGAGTACTGTTAAACCATATAAAAACTGATATTACTTATTGATCTGTGTTTCAGTCGCACTTCTTTGTGGCAGGCACTTGAGAAAAATAACCCCTTCCAAACCTCCTATTTCACCACAGAAGAATTAAAATAAATATAAAAATAGCCATTGAACTAAACAGCGAAGCACTCGCCGAACGTGCACCATAGCAAGAGACAGCTCTTGTAAACAAAAATTTTAATGAAGAATGATAAAGGCTACTTCGTGATCTACTTACCATACCTCAGGAGGAAAATGGAGCTTTAGTAGCTACTTCTCTTAAACACTGGCATTTCAGTAACACAGTTGTATCATTAGAAATTCATTGTCAGAAGAAGGCAGAAGGCAGGCATATTTTATGTACTTATATGGGAAAACCAGTTTGTGATTCTTTGACTCTTGTTTAAGGATGCGTAATGTGAAAGTTTTAACAAGGTAAAGCATCTAACATTCTGATTTCAAGGCCAAAAACATGCTAATCTTCTAAATTCCTCATTCAGCACAGGTACCAAGGACCAGATTCCATGCCCACTGGAGCACACAGCTGAACATTCTTTGACCTTACAGTGTCGTTGATGTGATCAGATCCAAGAGTACTAACATATCCATGTCAGATGCAGAAAAACCCCACGTGAAAAATACAGGTCAAACTTCATTAGAGGGCATTTGAAGATACAGTCCTTTTGCATAAATCAGTCTGGTTTGCAAAAATCGTCAGTATGATCCGGCATTTTAAGTATCAAACTAAAATTCCTTTTCAGGCTACCATACTTTCAAACTGAAAGCCTTTTACGCAATTCAGAACAGGTATTTCACGACCGTTCCTGAATGTTGGCACTCATCTGTATAATTTGAAAAAAAAAATGTTTAAAATGAAAAATTACTGCTTTAAAAAAGTACAGAATATGTTCTGTTGTAATGAAAGCACATGGATTACACCGATACGGACTGGATATGTGCTGGATATTAGCAATACTTTCACAAAAAATTTTTGCAGCGTTATCCATTAAGTAAGATGATTTTATTTTCAGTGCTAAGGCCTTGTAAAAATGCTCAATTTTACTAACTTTTCAAAATCACATTTTTTTTCTATGTATACCATCTTCTATTAAAAAACAAAAGCATTTTAATTCAAACTACTAATTAATATCTAAAATTTCATTCTCTAAGAGTCTTCAGTTACTTTGTATTTCTAAATATAGCAGATAAGAGTACGCAGAAATATGCTGCATTCTAAGAGCTTTTATAAACAAGGTGTTCTAATTTTAGAAGACTCTATTCTGAATAAAGTCTAATTAAACACACAGATTCTCAGACGCAGTCCACAAAAAAGAGAATATTCAGCTTTCCTCAACACCATTTAATTCCACTTTATAGCAAATGATTTAATATCTACTTCTGATTAAAAATGTTTTCTACTAAGTGGAACACTAACCTTTTATTAAAAAAAAATAATTTCCAGTAACATACTGCCTTTGTGAAATTATTTTTAGATACTAAAATCAAGCCATAGATACTTTACAGACACCTGGCTCAATAGCTGATGTATTTAAGACTAATATTCTTTCAACTACTTCAGGGACTGATTGGCTCGAGAACTGGTAATGAAGTCCAGAACCAAGACACAAGGTGTATGTTTTAACAAAAATATGTATGTGGTTCATGAACAGGAGACTAGATAGAGGTATCGCTGAGTCAAATGTTATGGACTCTGGTAGACACTTGGCTAAAATTCTCATGATTATCATTATTAACTTGTAGAGTTAAACATTTATGAATCTGAAAGCTTTCATCTCTAGAAGACAACTTCCTATTTAGCTAGAAGTTAAAACTAATTAAAGTAATTTTCATCAAAAGGTTTAGAGCCTTATATTTATTAGTCTAAAATCTCTGTAAATTACCGTCACAGCTTGTTTTCTTCCTGAGCATACATTTTGACTTGTACAGTGCTGACAGTATATTCTTCATCAAAGTTTGAACAACCAAGGTCATGCCACTGGTCGTTGTTATTATACTGGTTGATTCAACTCACTGGGAGTTAAACAAAATTCCACTATTTTCTTATACCTAGCTACAGTATGAAAATACCTCGGTAGGACCGACCAAAAACCAAAAAAAGTTAATATGCCATTTATAAGTCTAACCATCGTGGATCTCAGTGTTTATGTCTCTCCGTCAGTGAACTTCAAGGTCTAAGTTAGTGAACAAGAAATAGGTAAAATGATTCTTTCTGGTATTTAGTAAACTATACAGTGGAGCTGCAAAAAACCAATAATGCTTTTCTGAAATCATCAATTATTTAAAATTTAATCAGCTTTAAGTGAAAAGTGATTAAAGGTCATTTGAATCAAAAAGTTTAGTGTCTCATACATATTAGTGTAAAAGCTACAAAAATCGCCATTGCAGCCTGTTTTTTTCCTGCACATCAATTCAGACACTAGTAATGCTGATTCTTCCTCAAATGGCTTTGTGATGATAAAGAAAGCAATTTTAAATTCTTTATCTTCCTAGTAGGAAATTATTTTATTATAATTATCTTAAAAGAGCCACTTGATTACCTCAAATTATCGCTTCTCCTGACTTCAAAAATCGTAAGTTGTTGACAAACCCAAGAATGTATCAAACTCTTGCACTTTCAAAACAGTGAAACTGGGGAAGCTATAATATGTTCTGTTAAATTCGTAGTCTCAGATTGAAAATGTGACTTAACGGGGTTTGTTCCAGGCAGAAAATCTTCAGAAAGACTTGTAATACTTCTTCCTTTGTCCTCGGTATCAGAGTTTCAGAACACATCATGTTTAGTTCAAAAAAAGATGCATTTCTCATCTCAGTCCCAATGAACACTGTTTATTTCCATTAACTATGGTTTTACAAGTTATTTTACAAAACATATTCTGCTCCTTACCCTCCTCAGGGGAATAATCACAAAGAAAAACAGCTTGGTATTTTTATAAACACATCAGTGAAATTGAGTACCAAGTGATGTCTATCTTTTCCTTCTCCTTCCAGTGCCTGCTTGAAACTACTTACTTTTTACAACTTCCAGCTATGAGACCATCTCTAATAATCTGCCTTCCTTTTCTACATGTGTATTATTGTCCTTTGGGTCATATTCATAACTAAATGTGGAAAAGCTCCTGAAAGCAGAGACCCTGTGGATAATGTCCACATAAAGTTTAAAACACAAATTGAAAAAATACATCTATATTCTTGGCAACTTAAATCATAACTTAAAAAGCAATATGGATTTGAAGCACTACCTGGAGATTTTGTATTCCACGAACAAGTATCCTTTTTATCATCTGTTTCATTATCTTTGAAAAGGATTATAGCTATTACTCTCAGAGCAGTAGTATAAAATTCAAAAGATAAGATTCTTTCTTTATACGAATAAAGACAAGAGTGGGAGCTGAGGTAAGAAAGCACCTCCCTGTGATGGGAGCCCATCGGCACCCCGCCATCTCACAGCACCTACATATGCTCATAGCCTTCCCTACTCGCGCTGTATTCTTGTCTCAGGCAATGCCTTCAGCGATGCCACACAGAAAAGCTATTGAGCAAGTCATGATCTTTCCCAAGGATTAAGGGAAATAAACAGTGAAGAAGATAATTGGTAAAGAGAAAAGCGATCCAAAGATGCAATTAAGGCACACAAACATCAAAGAAACAAAATTACACTCCAAAGGAAGAAAGGAAAAGGCAAAGGAAGTACAGAATGGCAAAAGGTATCCAAATGCAGGTTATGTGGACCCACAAGCAAATGGGGACAGATTAAATGGTCTAGGTTCATTACGGTGATGAGTCCAAATCAGGCATGAGGAATAACGCAGGAAGAGCACACAGTTGCTCTTCTTTATTAGTGCTAGACAAAATTAAAGGAAAGTGCAGAATCCATTGGCAATCAAAACCACTCTGTAACAAGATTCTTTTTAGACCACTCTAATGACAAAGGGTATTTAGCCCAAATCCACACTGGCAAAACAATATGCATTAAAAACAAAGGGACGAAGACCAGTGCTGAAAATGTTTGACATCACAGACAAAGAGCAGAGTTTCTCATGGTAAGTGCTATGTGTTTCAGTTCTAAGTGCTTTAAAAACAAATCTGCCTGTCGTATTTTAAATTTTATACCCTAATTTAAATTAGTCTACATTGCTGTTTAATTCACAATTAGAGGATGAGCCAGCATTATTTGCCCAAGTGACATAAACTTCCGGAAATCCATAGGAATCTACAAAATTTACAGAACTGAATAACTAAAGTACAAGTGTGAGGCACAGATATAATAAAAAACACAGGAATGCACAGTGCAGCCAGACATAAAATTAGAATTCCAAAACCGAAAAAAAGAACCGGAACAACAGCTTGAAAAGTAAACAATTTTGGAAGCTCCTGTAACAAAGTTCATCATATTCATGTGTTTGTTCGAAGGAATCTGTATTCTTAGATTTAGATCCTGCCTGCAGCTATATTAAGAGTGCGAACAAAAGGAAAAGTCAAGAGGGCTATACCATCCCAACGCACCGAAAAGAGAAGAAACGGAGCTGCGGGAGCGCGGTACCGCAGCCCGTTCCCCATGCCCTCGAGAGGGACTGCGCTGGAAGGCATGCCGGCGTCGCCGGCACACCCCCGGACAATGCTGCAGTCAGCAGGATGTCGCACCCTGGGACACGTGTGGCACCTTTTCCAAACAGCACCAAAACCAGCCTCGTTGCATCGCTTCCATCCTACACAGCCAGCCTGATTGCTGCAAGCTGGATCGGCAGCCTTCTGTCCTCTCTGCTCTGCTCTGCCCTGTCCATCCCATCGCTTCCCAGTTAGACTTTGCCTTGCCATTCTGGCCAAAGCATAATTTTTCTTCTGGTTGGTACTGTAGTGTGGTATCAGCTATGACTCTTCTGGTATATTACACCAGGGAAGTGCACATACGGAACTGTAAAAGGGGACTGACAGCAGCGGGGACATCGCTGGCATTTGCTCTGCGGTTGAGAGGTTACGTAATGCTGTGACAGTTTGAAGTAGATGTCGCTCGACAACACAGCTGATGTCCTGTCCACAGCGGGACGTTCCAGAACACAAGGCACGTTGAAAAATCAGTGGAAAATCAGTGGTGTAATTCTACGTATGGGAATGCATTTGTATGGGGCAAGAATATAGGGCAACCTGGAAAACTGATTAAATACTGCAGTTTTATATCAGAAAAGTTTGTGACCAGATCCCTTTTGAGCCCAACAGGATAAGGATTCAGTCCTTAATTAAAAGGCAGGAATAGTACACAATGAAGATTAAAAACATGTTTCCTTATTTTTCCTTGACAGCAGCATTATCCCAGACTACTTTATGCTTTGTTTGAATGGAGAAGCAAAATGTAATTAAAGTTTTAATTAAAATTGATCATAGTCTGCAAACCTGAAATGGATACTGCTGTTATAACACTGTACTGGAAGACCCTCCAAGCAAATTGATGTTCTTAAGTGAACTGTGTTCTTTTGGAAACAAAAAATAAAAAAAAGACATTCTGTCAAGTAAAAGGGTAGTAGTGAAAACTAATGAGTCTGAAAATGTATCACAGAAACAAACTACCAGTAAGTATGTATTCTGAAAGGGCCAGCGACTATATATTTTACAAAGACTGAGCTTCCTCACATACTACTATTTCTCTGAAGGTGAGGACTCCGTTCTTTATCATATTCCGGTTAGTAAATATGTGCATCTTCTCTTTCTTCATAAAGAGGCGGTGGTACCTCTGAGAGCTGAACTTTCTAATGCATGAAGGAAGAGAACGCCTATCCACAGAAACACACGCTACAAAATATTGCTAAAAATATTCTGCTAGCAGAATCGTCGGGAGAAGTACCTGCATCTCTTCAACCCATCCGTTACATTACCATCTTCTGTATAAGACCATGGAATTTATTCATACATTTGGCCTTTTGCTAATTGGCCAAGGCTCTGGCGTGCAAGTAATCACATTTCAATTTTAATGAAAAGGGCAGGTTTTTTAATTACCGTGTTAACCGCACGGTTTCCCGGTCAGGCGGAGAGCCTGGCGGTGCGGGTAACCGCCGCCCCCCGCCCCGGCCCTGCTGCACCGTTCCGGGCCACGCGGGTCTCGGGAGCGCGGCTCCGGTGGCGCCGCCGC
>WEKW01008668.1:47052-63123 GCA_013389905.1 Sula dactylatra
TGGGTTGCGTCACGGCGCCCGCGCCCGGTGCGGGGAGCCACCCGCGCCCGTCGGCATCGCCTGCCCTGCAAGCCGCGCTCTCCTTGGGGGCTCTTCCGCATGGGCTTCACACGCTAGTGTGGAAGTCAACGTTGGATGGCTTAACTTGCGTAGCGGCGTTCAGCTCTTTGATACAAACCCCTTCAATATAAACCCAACTGGTGTTGCCCTTCGCTCGCTGCCGGCGCTGTCGGCGTAGCAGCCGCTGTTGCGGGAGCAGTGAAGGCCGGGGCCCTTCCACTAGGCGTTGCACAGCATACGGCTAATTGGTAGGCCCCTTCTAAGGCAAAGACAGACGTACACGTTTACTTCCATGCGTGGCGAGGTCTGCCGCTCACCGTTTACAATACATAAATCAAGCGTATATAGTATGTCCTAAGCGTAGCGCTAGAGAAAGCAGATGGATACAGCAAGGAGGTGAAAGGAGAGCAAAATAAGGACATACATAAAAAAGACTATCTAAATCAAGCCATGCCCATTTTTGTCTTGCTACTTCTTATTTCAGAAAAAAACAGAAGCAGGAAGATTGTGTAATACATAATAGATGGTAATAGTTTTTAGTTTATTGTTGACACGCCCGAAGGATTCAGTTATAACTCAAACTGATGCGTTAGGTGTTGTACAAATGCACATGAAGATGCGGATTATCGCTTTGGTAATACAGACAATTGAATTCATTAGTTATCCATCTGATGAGCAAAAATCACTAATTTTACACCCAGATTGACTTTCATTGCCATAAGACAAAACTTACATCATTGTATACTCTTTTTTTAATTTCCCGGAGCATTCCTCTTCCTCAGATCATATTGTGATTTCCTACATGTGCAAACATGCAGCCTGAAAATGCTAAAACTTCAGGTTGATTAAAGCCTTAGCACAAACAAACAGTTAGGAGGTGATTTGCTTCACTGAGTATCTCTGAAATTCCTGTTTTATTTGTTCTGATTAATTTAAATTATTTCCTGTCATCTTCATATTTTGCTACCTCATTGCTTGCTTGGCCTGCTGGATCATTAATAACTATCTTTAGCATGATGAAAGTTAGAGTGCTGTGGCATCTGCTTGATAAGTTTTAACCACATTGTTCCCTCATATTTTCTGTATCTTGTTCAGTTCTTTGTAAGTTTGTCTTTTACCATCACAGCGCACCATTAATTCTGTGTGACCTATTTTGATTGTGTCCATATTGCAGTTGCTGCATGACTTCATCTCATCTTGGTTACTCTTCCAGTGGCAGCCGGGTAGCTATGGGAGTGCCGAGCTCGGTGTTGGCTATAAGGCCAGGTATTTACTTGGTGTCTTAGCTGGGTTTTGCTGCTGTTTCACTCTTTCACAGCTGCCAAGGCAGCAATATCTCAGTGAGCTGGTGGAAAGCTAGCTTAGGGCTGTCTGCTGGGCGGCTGGCACTTACAGATGACGTGCCTTTCAATATTGTTGCGGGGCATGCTTTTCAAAAAGGTGCTGAGCAGTTGCTTTCCCTCAAAAAGCAAAAAGTATAGGTTGGATTTTAAAATATTTTGGCTACGGCACATTTAAATAGAACTTTTCATATGTGATAATTTTTTTCGTTGAATTCACTGGCAGAATTCCTGTCTACTATAAAAAAGTGTAGATTAAGCAGAAGATACTGTGTATTGTGTTTTCATCTACAACTTTCCCGGTCTACGTTTAGACAATTCTGTATAAAATTGGGTTATTTAGACGTGTTTTCAAATGCATTTGAAAACACAATGCTCATTCGGAAAAACAAACATGCTGAGGTATTATTATAGAAAACTTTGGCTTATTTTTTCATGTACTACATCACAGTAACAATGCAATATACAATCCTGTCTGAAGAGTAAATATATATATAAAACATCCCTATTTGTAGTATTACTGCTTAGTCCAAAATGCGCACAAAGAAGCTTCATTTTGCCTTAAATCAACAATTCAATAAAAGTCGCCTATTAAACCATGCATAGGGTTATCATTAAAAAGGTAGTAATAACATTATCAACATTGTGCTGTTATGACATGTCTTACGCTGTGCTGCCCTACACCTGAAGGCTTTTGTAAGCTGGGTGTAAAAGTTTACCGGTTCAGACCATTGGCATTTTCAGCCACTTAACATTCATTTTTAATCTATGTAAATTATAATATTGTATTTTCATGCTATTCAGTTCTTTGGATTTTGCAAATGAAGCTAATTGTTGCCATTTAGCAGCCTTAAATGGTTTTTGAACCTAAAGAACAGATTGGTCGTAATGGAGCTGCAGCAATTTAAACAAAGGATCTGACCCAAAGAAGTTTTCTAGTTAGCATTTTTTTTTTTTATTTTAGCATCAGAATGAACAGTGTAAATACAAGAATTCTTAGCATATGAATGAATAGCACAAAAATGTAGGTACATCCTCCTTTTACAGACTGCCATGGCTTACAGGGGTCTCCTTTAGGCTTTGAATCCTAAACGTTCTGCTTATGCCTTTGAAAGAAGCCAAGTGATGCCCTAAGCCTCTGATCTTGTCAAGGGAGACAGGCATCCCCAGAGGGAAATTCAAAATCTAATGAAACGGAGGACCTTCCTCTTCTATTTTCTCGCCCTTCTTTGCTCCAGAGTAGAGAATTCAATGTTAAAAGACACAGTAGTCTCTGAGAGGAGTCACTGTCTCAGCAGGTGGCTTACTGGTAACGAGATTTTTAAATTTTTTTTTTTAATTTTTTTTTAGTATGACCTCCTGCTTTACAGACACCAATTTAATTCCAGAATACCTTTTCAGGGGTTGCATTTTCCCCTCTCCTTTTATGCTCAATACTTGCTAAGAATATATTTGTGTATATATTTTATGAGAATCAACAGCAGAATAAATATGAGAAGGAATTTGAGAATATATCTCCATCTGTAGCTGTATACTTTATGATCTGCCAGGCCTTCTGAAGGAGGCATTTCCTTTCTCCCTTCTGTGTTCCTTTCATGCAGTTTCTGCACGCTGAAATACACTTGTCTGTTAAATGGGGAACCGAAAGCAGCAATGCGGCTGCAAGGATTGGCAGAAGGGAGCTGCTTCGAGGCTTTATGATTGAATGAAGCTGCTGTAACACGCTGCAGTTGGAAAAGGGTGAGATTCTTGATACTCAACAGCAAACAATGAGTGTGACTGAGATTATCAGTTTCAAAATAACTGCAGATTGTCTTGCTTCTTTAATGTGCTAGATATAATTATAGGAAAATTACATTTTTATGTATATGTATTATCTTTCACATTCGTCTCTCCTTGATTTTTACATAATGCCCCTAAGAACATAGATAAACCAAAATGTACTTACTTTACTACTAAATCTGATTTTTCTTCTTTATGAAATGGAATGATTTTACGTATACAGATCATTTTTGTATGTGTCAAACCAAATGATTTATAATTCAGCCTTTTAATTAACAGGATTATTTATTAGTCTTTGATTTCTCAGGCTCGTGAAATGAATTGTAAAGAAAGTAGCATTTATGTAACATCATCTCTGATGTTGTATAATACAGTCACAACTGGGGAGTACGTGCAATGCCTAACTTTAGATACCTGTATCTGATAGCTAAATTACTTGCCTATTTCCTTGCATTGCCTCTGCTGTCAATGAAAATAAAGGGAAGCCCTGACAGGGTGATTCAGACCGTGATCCTGGCTACCAAGAGTCAAGAAAAAATATATTTAAGTTGAGGTACCTAAATGAAGTGTCTAAAGCTAAATGGCGTGAGCCCAGGTTTTACCTCAGGAGGCTGCTTCCCACATAAGCTGTTCCAGTTGTTCTTAAGTGAGGCATTTGCTGAAGTGGAAATAAAAGGTTGACATTTCTGGACCTGAGAAATATAAGCTTTGGGTAAATAATGGCTGTTTAGAAGAATACGAATGACAAAACCTAGAAGCATTTAATTTTCTGCAAATGTCCTAAACATAGCATCGTGCTTCCCTCTGTCATTTAGCTCAAGGCAGAACTCTTACATATACAAAATAATTCCCGTGAAGTCAAAACAGTCATGCAGTCTTGAGATGTTCCAAGAGGGCTTTCTCTGCTTATTTGGTCCATGAGTGATGGTCCTTAGCTACAATATAATCTTGACATGTAAAAAATTGGAACGCAGCTGTAGAAATAATAGTAAATAATAAAGGAAATAAAAATAAAGGAAAAGGCCACAAGTTTCAGATAGGTTAGCAGACGTATTAATAATGAAATACTTAGTTTTACCAACACACGTTGAAAACAAGCAAGATGCTGCCTAACCTTTTTTTGGACACCAGATTACCTTACTCAGTTTGCTTGCATTTTTGCCATTATTTTTATTATTAATGTTCATCATACAGTTCTGTATGGTTAATAACACACTTCTATGCTGTGATATGAATGTACTTTCTACTAAAAAATGGTGGGGAGAGTAGATAGAAGATAAAGATTGCAGCAGGACTGCTTACTTGCTTACGGACAAAATGTACTCGAATCTTGGTGGACATTTAGGTAGTTATCTTTTTATAATTAAACTGCACTGTGAGACACGATGACTTCTCATAATAGTCTTTATTTCAGAAGTAATATAATCTGGTTTGAGAAAACAGCAGTGAATCAGCACTCTTGGACCATAATTGCAAAAGCAGGATGTACTGCTAAGAGTGGAGATGCATCTCAGAAAGTAGGCTACTGGTCATAAAATAAGTTCAAAACCAACAGACAGAGGTGCTCAACAGAGAAAAGAGATGTTAAAGAAAACATTGAAAAATTATTTAATAATTTTATTTGCAATGAAATCTTTCCATCTGTAATACTAGGTCATCTTTTCCTATATCTATTAACCCCTGAAATAAGTGCCAGTCCTCTACACATACCTTTCTAATTGCCAACATCTCTATCTGTCAAAATCACGCTGCTGCTTCTCTTCCCAAAATACATCACATAGCACCTAGTCTGGTACCTGGTATCAGAGACGTCAGTTTAAGAAAAGCTTATTAAAAGCCAAGGAGTTACACAATGTTTCTTTCACAAGAATACATCCCATTCTAGTAGTTTCGACGTTAAGAACATGGGGAGCTGGAGTGTACATTTGGATGAGGGCACTTGACAGGCATAGTTAGGGCCACAAAAACGATCAGAAGGCTGGAGCACCTCTCCTACGAGGACAGGCTGAGAGAGTTGGGGTTGTTCATCCTGGAGAAGAGAAGGCTGTGGGGAGACCTAATTGCAGCCTTTCAGTTCTTAAAGGGGGCTTACAAGAAAGATGGGGACAGACATTTTAGCAGGGCCTGTTGCGAGGGTAGATTTATGATGAGGGTGGTGAAACACTGGCACAAGTTGCCCAGAGAGATGGTAGGTGTCCCATCCCTGGAGACATCCAAGGTCAGGTTGGACAGGGCTCTGAGCAACCTGATCTAGTTGGGGATGTCCCTGCTCACTGCAGGGGGGTTGGACTAGATGACCTCTAAAGGTCCCTTCCAACCCAAACTATTCTGTGATTCTATGATTGATGAGCCTCTTAGCCATGAATTTGTTATTACTAAGTAATCTATATGTGTGGTTTCTGTAACTTCCTATTGTGATAAGTTCCACAGCTAACCGTGCTTTAGATACTTGAAAAAATATTCACCCATAGCATTAATGCAGAACCCCACTGTATTTCACATGCAGTGGTGAAAAATGTATTGCTACACTGAAAGCAACCTGTGCAGTATCAGCGTATAAATTTGAAGTAACTTTTAAAATACAATTTTATAAATATTTATAAAAGTACACAATTTAAAAATATTTAAAAATGAAAAATTATTAACGCTGAGATAACTGTACTGATTTTCATTGTTCTCTATGTAATAAAAGTGAAAAAAAAACCCAAAGCACTTTTTAAGCTTGTATACAAATATTCTGTAGCATCTCTCGTCATCACGTGTGCTTGCACCAGAATTCAAGGGCCCTCCCCCAAAGTCAGACCTCAGGGAGCACCTGGGTTATGCAGGTGCTGATGTATTACTGTATTTGTTGGGGGAGGATGAAGAGCGGTGGTGTTCTCTCTAAGGTGCCTCCTAAAACTCTAAGAGCTTGAAAACCCTTTACATGTGAGAACCACCCTCGATGGTTTAGCGCAACATCAGATACTATTATGAAGTGTTTATGCTTCCCTGAACCTTTCTGAGTAACTTCCACTCCCTTTTGAAGCCCTGTGGTCAGCCCTTATTGTTAAATTTCCATCCACTCTGTCTTCTCTCTCAGGTCCCTGTCTGACCATCCTGCATCACTGTTTTCTCCTTCATCCCTGGAACCTACCATGCTCTCTGCTGCATTAAATAGCCTGTTACCTGGGGCATAAGCCCTCTTCCAGAATGGCTGGTTGTACCCAGAGGAGGGTTGTACCAAAAAATAAGTGTAGATGTGTACATATTATCTTTAAAGTTCAAATATGGCTTATTATCTTATTTAAGAGAAAGAGAATTTAAATATTTTTTCTTGCTCTTGTGATTTGTTCAGCATTGATAGAAAAGTAAACCAAGCAAAAGGAGGAACAGTCTGGTGTGGCCGTCTTCAACAAATGCTTCTGTAGCAATACAGACTTGAAGCCAGAAGACTTCAAACAAATGCAGCAGATACTTTGCAAACCTGTTGTCTCAAATAAGCATTATCAACTTTTCTGGCCATATTTATTATTCTGTGGTTGCCTGAGATATCTATGTGTCTGGAGATTAATGAAAAATATTCATGCATTATTCCATACACTTGTTAGCTTATCCAAATTAGGTATGATATAGCAATAATAAATGTTTGCTATGTGCATAAAATCTTTTTTCATATTTAACACAGATTTTTAATTATTTTTTAAAATTTGGTAGTTTATTTCATGTTTTACAGTACTGTACACTTAAAATTAATCTTCCTCCAATTTTCAGATTCTTTACTGATCATGATTTTTGTACCCATGAACATTTTCTATGTGACGTCTAATTTACTGGTCAGCATACTTCAGGTCATTCCCAGGTGCTGGTTTTTTCAATAATGAGGCCATCAGTGTTTCTAATTTGGGAGGTAAACCAAAAATCATGGAGTAAGTTGAAATTAATTTAAAATCAACTCACTGTAAAAAAAAAGATTGCCCCTAGCTCATTATTATACAACTGCAGGCTGCTGTTAACTGGGTAGTATATTGTAATATAACACTGCACCACAGCATGAACAGCAAAGAAATGAAAGTGGTATTGAGTTAGATGAGTTTTAATAAACCCAGGAACTAATACAGGCCTTAGACTAGATATCTTAACTCACCATTATTTATAATATCTTTTTATCAGATTTAACAAGGTGTAGGGAAGTGCTGAGTATATTTTACTTCATGTAATGTTATTAGACCCAACAGTCCTGAGCTTCTGAGCAGTAATTTGTCTCTATAGATCAGAAGTGTTAGATGAGTAGCTAAAAAATGTCTCTATAATACACTTGTCAGCCATTGCCTTGGATAATGATTTTAAAAGAATTTTGTAAGGAAAATGGTTTACTCTGAAGGCTGTTGCAAGTCAAAAGAGCTAATATCTTCACAGTTAAAAATTTGTGAACATAAATAATTTTCAAATAGCTAAACAAGAACTGAGTAGGTCTATGAACACAGCAAACCTATTTAGACCTGTTCCCTTTATTGTACTGTACTTTGTCATACATTGTTAGACAAAGAGTCATCATACCCTGTACATATATACTAGGATGTGTATGTGTAGATGTTATATATAGGTAAGATAGATCCTTTCTTCCCATTTCTGCAGCACCTTGACCATGTGCTTTCCAGAAGCTGATTACAACATCCAATTCCTGTGCTCTTAAAGAGTTGTCTTACAAAGGGGCAAGACGGAGGAGGGAGGTAGTTGCCTCATTCCTTTTGCTCTGAAGAGCTGTCCACTAATAAATGCAGAGCATGTTCTGCTTTGTCCAAGCAGAGCATCTCTGCGGGCACGCACAATCTGGAAGCTCAAGACAAAGCCCAGACAGCTCAGCCTAAATGTCTCTTGAAAGCATCAGTCTCAGTGAAGAGAATGTTTCCCCCTGTGATCCCGCTGACCTTGCGTAGTGGAAAAGTGACAGCTTAACTATTGGTTAACAGTCGATGAAAGAATAGTTTTGGTCAAAGGACATGTCTATACTTCATAATGCTATTCAGGATAGAGACACCTAATCCTGAATGAGCTTACTTAGGTTCCAGCTATACGACAGTCATGCTAATGCCTCCCTGAGTCCAGATTTATTTACCTGCTGGTCCAACTGCTTCCTATATGCAAAATCATTTAGAGTTCATGACATTGCATTCTGCAATGCATTTCATTACACAATCTTTTGTTACATTATTTTCTCTCCAGCCTTTTCTGAAGCAATGTTTTACAAGCTTCTTCTCAAGTGATTAACATCCAGTTGCAAACGTGTGCTAAGATTCACTTAACCAAATTTGGACATCGGAGCAGCCCTCTACATCTGAGTTAGCCACACTGTGGCCAGTATAGTCAGTTGAAACAAATAGGCATTTTTAATGGTTTATCTCTTCCTAAACATCTAAAATACTTGAGATTCAATGTCAGCCCAGAAGTGCCTATTTTTTCCCACTGTCTGTAAAGGGAATCTTGAGTGGTTAGCTCAGATGCAGATGTCCTAAATTAGGTTACATGAAAAGCACCCTGTAGTTTTCAGACTGATAAGAAATATTGCTAATTATAAAAATGGCAGTCCTGGTGCTCGAATCTTTGGGATCTACACTGCTGACCCAGTTGTTTCCCTGTTGAATTTGCATTAATTTATATTATATTTCCTCTTCTGCAGACATAATGTATTTTAGAAAACATAGGGAGATCCAGTCCATGTGCCATCATTTGAGTCTAATAATCTCTGTTAATCAGTACTCTGGTTTTAATCTTATCTTTTAGATAAGTCTGGTAAGAAATGGGTAATAGGGCAATTGTAGATTTACCTCTTGGACTACAGCATGTTGATCTTTCAGCATTTTAGGTGGAAATAATTGTACCTATTTTAATCTTTATGATAAAGAAATCGCCATTAGTGCAAATCATTTTACACTCTCTCTGTAGTTGGGTGAGATACCACCACATGGCAACACATCTTTTCTGTCTTAAGAGACTTAGATGAATCACCATCTAGGTAAGAGTCTCCCACACTGGACTTTTAACATTTAAATGATAGGTGATAATTAGCCACACAGAAAAAGGGCCCAGAGTTTAGAGCACATCTGTTTATTAGCAGGATGATCCCTTTTAGACACAATATCCTAAGGAAGCAGTGATTTAGGTTTTAAAGTCATATTGTGTTCTAGATTCCTTGTCTTTGCAACACAGCTAGTAATGATCTTTCACTCTGATGCCGTTTCAAACTAATGATACACTAATAATAAGATTTTTGTCCTATTTAATTTCATTTTGAACAATAGCTTAACTGAGATTCTGTTGTTTCTCTTGACAAATTTATTGTATAGTCTATCAGAGTTGTATAAATGTGGGCTAGTATATATACATAATTTGTGTGCATATATGCAACTACACACACACACACACACACACACACAATGTTAAATCTACATTATTTGCTGCCCAGTCTCATGTGTTAAATGATTTATTGTATTCTTTACAAAATTTTGCTTATAAAATTTTTCAGCTGTTACTTACCTACCCCTTAGTTCTTTTTTAGGCAGCTGGGTAGTTTGATTTTTTTTAGCCTTTCTACAGAATAGTCCCTTTTACCAATTTGTTGATGTTTAACAGGACAGCTGAACTATTTCATAGGTGTTCAATCACCTTTCTTTCCTCATCTTGAGTCTATTCTAAATTTCTATCCCTAGTTGAAATGGGGGTGGAATGTAGGGGTTTTATAAAGACATGCCTGTCATTTTTTAATATATACCTGTGTCTACATATAAAAGTTCATTTTATATAAAACTGTATGAATGCACATAAATATGATACACAATAGTATATATAATAATTTTATACAAGTATTAAATCTATATGTGTGTAATTGGTATATCTTTTATGTGAGAATGATGCTGATCAGTTTACAGGATACTTTATAATAAAGAAATGCCTGCAGTCTTTCTCGTGTCGTATGTCGATAGTTGACCATGTTTAAGATTGGGCCAAGCAGGAGCTGAAGTTACCTAATTTTGCAGCTGCTCAGCATGAACCTCAAGAAAAAGCTCCGTGTTCTTAAAGAATTTTTTTCCCCCTAAGGCTTTTATTGAACACAAGTTTCTGATTCATATTCTTGAAAAAAGAACATTAAATTCTTCCTGCATTTATGCACCCAATAGACCTTGTTCAATTACTTTTTCCTCCACCCATAATTTCTTTTTTTTTTTTTTCTAAGGCTGTGAAAAACATTTAAAAGGGAGATTTTGATCAAAATAATTAACTGATTTCTATTCATACCATGAGCACTACTGGAATTCCATATCTCTTTCAAACTAGCAACACCTGAATATATGAAAATAGATTAAAAAGAATAATTGCTGAATTGAAAAGCAAACTGCTTATTAAATCAACATAGTCTAGCAGTTGTTTTAGCAAGCAGTCAGTGTGGCAACCATTTTCCAGTTGCTAGGATGTCTCATTTATAGTGTTGACCTTCAGCTACATCAAATCATTACATGCTGTGAAACAGTGGAGAAGAGTAGCCTACCTATTTGTACACTATGCCTGATTTCTGGGGTTTGCATAAGACAGATACAATGCTCTTGCAATTCACAGCCGTGTCGGGAAAGCCTGGGATCACAGGAAAACATACTCCCATCCAGCCCACTCAACAGGATGGGCAGAACTGAGTGCCAATGAATGGACCTTTTATCCCTGTGTTTGCCTACTTCAGGTACTTTTCTTTTCTTTGAGTGTTTTTCAGTGTCTGTGGAGAGGAAGAATTTTGTAAATAAATATTTGTGTATAAATTAACATTTCATCTACACTGTGACTTTGTGGTATGTCACAGGATCACAGCATGGTAGGGGTTGGAAGGGACCTCTGGAGATCAACTCTCCCAACCCCCCTGCTTGAGAAGGTACATCTAGAGCAGGGCGCTCAGGACCGCGTCCAAGCAGGTTTTGAATGTCTCCAGGAAAGGAGACTCTACAACCTCTCTGGGCAGCCTGTTCCACTGCTCTGTCACCCTCACAGTAAAGAATTTTTTTTCTTACATTTAGGTGGAACTTCCTGTGTTCCAACTTGTGCCCATTGTCCCTTGTCCTGTAGTTGGGCGCCACTGGAAAGAGTCCGGCCCCATCCTCTTGACACCCACCCTTCAGATATCCATAAGTATTGACAAGATCCCCCCTCAGTCTTCTCTAGGCTGAACAAACCCAGGTCTCTCAGCCTTTCCTCATAAGAGAGATGCTCCAGTCCCCTGATCATCTTTGTAGCTCTCCGCTAGACTTGCTCAAGCAGTTCCCTGTCCTTGAACTGGGGAGCCCAGAACTGGACACAGCACTCCAGATGTGGCCTCACTAGGGTGGAATAGAGGGGGAGGATAACCTCCCTCGACCTGCTGGCCACACTCCTTTCTATGCACCCCAGGGATACCGTTGGCCTTCTTGGCCACAAGGGCATGTTGCTGGCTCATGATCAACCTGTTGTCCACCAGCACTCCCAGGTGCTTCTCAGTGGAGCTGCTCTCCAGCAGGTCAACCCCCAACCTATACCAGTGCATGGGGTTGTTCCTCCCCCGGTGCAGGACCCTACACTTGCTCTTGCTGAAGTTCATGAGGTTCCCCTCGGCCCAGCTCTCC
Organism: Sula dactylatra; assembly: GCA_013389905.1. Classification (NCBI taxonomy): domain Eukaryota; kingdom Metazoa; phylum Chordata; class Aves; order Suliformes; family Sulidae; genus Sula; species Sula dactylatra. The sequence continues at coordinate 58,856 of WEKW01008668.1, forward strand.
AGCCTGTCCAGCTCTCACTGGATGGCAGCACAGCCTTCTGGTGTACCAGCCACTCCTCCCAGCTTGGTATTGTCAGCAAACTTGCTGAGGGTACACTCTGTCCCTTTGTCCAGGTCATTGATGAATATATTGAACAGGACTGGACCCATCACAGTCCCCTGGGGAACACTGCTAGTTATGGGCCTTCAACCAGACTCTGTCCTGTTGATCACGACTCTCTGGGCTCTGTTGTTCAGCTAGTTCTCCATCCACCTCACTGTCCTCTCATCTAACCCACACTTCCTTAGCTTGTCCATGAGGATGTTATGGGGGACAGTGTCAAACACCTTGCTGAAGTCAAGATGAACAACATTTTCTACTCTCCCTTCATCGACCCAGCCAGTCATGTCATCGTAGAAGGCTATCAGGTTGGTCAAGCATGATCTTACCCTGGTGAATCCATGTTGACTACTTCTGATAACCTTCTTTTCCTCGACATGCCTGGAGATGACCTCCAGGATGAACTGTTCCATCACCTTTCTGGGGATGGAGGTGAGGCTGAGTGGCCTCTAGTTTCCTGGGTCAGAATGTCTGTGTATGTCAGAAAGCATCTTATACATGAAAATACATGAACAAAGAGCTGCTATTTTTTTCAAGATAATGAGAAAATGACAGTGATTGTTATTATAATAACCTATTGTCTGACTGTTGAAGCTTTAAAGAAATAAAAAGGAAGAATTCTCGATTGTTTTTATGTTGCAGAATCAGTGCCTAACAGTGGCATTCTACACTGTTCTCTTCCTAAAAAATAGCTTTTTTTTAATTGATCTGTTTTTATATTTTTTGTATGTATTTTTAACAGGTAGAGGATTGCTCATATTAAGGGTCACATAATATTTTTCATCCTCACTGCCATGCTTTAACATATCATGTTATTAATTCTTCCTATTCTTTGCAGTCTTACATGCTAACAAATTAAATATGCGTCGATCTACAGCATTTTATATATGTTGTTTTAATTACAGAATCTCATTCAGACTAAGGTAACTTTAAAAGATGCTAAGAGAAAAGTGGCATCCGTTATGTTTAAAATTAACTTGGCATTTTAGGTTCACTTGGTTTCCCCTTAACAATACTGCACAAGATGTCTAAGTGTTATTATTGAATATTCCAAATTCAACAGATAATTGTGAGTTGTGCTTCCTCGGGGAAAAATATTTGCATTTTGATTATCAGCCATTTAGAGCATTTCATCATTATAACCTACAGTTTCCTCAAATACAAGTGACAGTACTCCTGCTTTTGTGATTCTGTTAAGTGAGTTTCAGCTTTGTCAACATTGTTTACATCATTCATCTTTTAGTCATCATTTTAAATATAGTAGATAATTTATTCACAATAAGCCGTAATCAACTCCTAATGGTTCCATATTAAATGCATGAAAGGACAATTTTTAAATGCCCGTTATACAAACTATGTCATAAAAGTGAGGATCCAGTACATTAATTCAGCACATTACTAGATGTTCTGAGGTACTCGACGTACCTCACCTATATGTCCTAGATGTTCCTCTTTGTTAGATGTCTTCCAACCTAGAATCAAAGAAACATAATTTCAGTTTCCAAAATACAAGGCTTATACAGATTATATTTTGGGATGGCAACCGAGACCTAGGAGAACAGTATTTTCTGTAGTTCAGAAGCTCAATCTTTTCCAATTTTTGGAAAACCAGGAATCGGCTTCCACCCACATTATTTGTATTAACAGCTGTGACATCTGGAGACTTTACAAAATTAACAGGGAACACATAGGTTGCCCACATGCTCGATGACACACTTCAGCTACTTCTCATTAGCTCTGTGTGCCTGCCAAAAGTGAACCCCTGACGACTGCATTTTGACACTTAACTAAACAAGTGTATTTTATGCCCACATTTAATGTCCACAAATAATAATATTTATTAGATCAGGATGGTGGAAGATTATAAAAAAGAAAAAATAATGTATCTATCAATTACAGTGTGCTGATTCCCTTGCACTGTATGTAAGCAATACATTTGATTTATTGGTATTGAAATCTTGTTTAATGATTGGCATATATGTTGTAAACACACTAAATTAAAGAATTCAAAAAATATTTATTTATCATGGCTGATACATAGGAACAGAGGAACATGTGTCTGGAGGAGAGCTTTGGAGTCATTAACTGCATATGGGAATAATTAGGAGTAGGTATTTTGCTTAGAAATATGATGTCTTCAGTTGTGATCCCATTACAGCAAACAGTTTCTGATGTCCAAATCAGACATTTTAATTTTGAAGAACTTATGGGATGTTAATGTGTAATGAGAGCACCCTCTGAAACATTTGTCATGGAGTAATGTGCTTTTCAAATTCCAGTTAATTGCTCTTAAAGTCAAAACCTTCTGTCATCATACCGTTATGTTGTTCTGCCTGCTTAGTGATCAACATATCTTCTTCTTTATCACGGGACAGACATGCTTTTTGGAAATAGTTCAAAGAGGAATACTAAAAAAAAAAAAAAGGAGGAATCCATTCAAAAATCTTTAACAGATTTAAAGAGGGGTAGATACTCAACCTGCATAACAGGCATTGATTTGTAAGACCAGTAGTTTATTATTTTATTAATATTTAGGCTTGATTACTCTTCATTAGTAGCACATTTCAGAATACACTATCTTCCTGAAAATGTAAAAATACAGCACATTTTTTAAGCATTAATAACAATCGGAACTACATATCTAATAAAAGAACATAGAAATGGCCATAATGGATCAGATGTATATGATCTGTATACAGATGGCACAGTATATTGTCTCCAACTGGCCAGTACCTGATGCCTAAAGTGTATAAGAAAGGATGCAAATAGAAAATAATCCTTCACTTCGTGCCCTCTAGCTTCTGACAATCAATGTTTTGCTATTTTCTGAATCTTAGTTTGCAATCAATGCATTGTGCTTAATAGGTTATGGAGGTATCTTTCCTGAATTTTATCTTAATTAGTTTTGAAACCTCTTATACATTTGAGCCTCATCACCACATGCTACCATGAGTTCCACAATTTAATTATATATGAAAAGTACTATATTTTGTTTGTGCTAAGCTTCTGGGACAGTAATTTTAGTGATGTGTCCCATTTCTTGTCCTGCAAAGACCTATTTGACCCACCAAAAATGATCTGGAAAAGGCAATGCATAGCAAATTGACAAAATTTACTGATGATATTGACTTACTTAGAGTAGTAAAAATGAGAACCACATGTGAAGAACTGTAGAAGGACCTTGTGAGGTGGGGCAATAAACTGGCAGTTGAAATTCAATTTGGAGTAATGTAAACTGCTGCAGAGGGGGAAAACATAGTTCTAGCTTCACATTTAAAATGATGGGCTCTGAAATGACCTTTTTTGCAGAGGAGCCAGCTATTCAAGTTATGATAGATTATTGAATGAAAATGTCAGTGATCAGCAGCAGTCAAAAAAAGAAGCCGAATTTTAAAAAATTATTAGGAAAGGAATAAAAAACAAACCAAAGAATGTTAGTATGCCGCTGCCTAAATATGTGAAGCACCTGCAACTTGACCAGTATATGCACTTCTGATCCTTCATCCTATGGAGGATATGGTGGAATTAAAAAAGGCTCAGAGAAGGGCATCAAGGAAGATCAACAGTATGGAATTGCTTCTCTAGTGGGATCAACTAAATAAGACTCTTCTTCGATCTGGAAATTAGATGCCTGATCAGGATGTGATACAGGTCTGAAAAACATGAATAGCATGGTGGGGGTATATAGGGATTGAGTGCTCACTATGTCTTTCAACACAAGAGGGGGAGGCATCAAATCAGAGCACTGGTTCCAAATAAATAAAAAGGGATTGTTCTTAAAATTATTGAGGTTAAGCTGTGAAATTCTTTGTCCCCAAGTCCTGTGGGTGCTAAAAGTTTACATGGAATTAAAGGGAGACTCGAAAGAAATCTACTGAACATAGAAATGAAAACCATGGAAATCCTGAATATGTAGACAGTGACCAAACTAGAAATGGTTGCAGAGCGAGATGTCTTAGGAGATGCACATGTCTGATCCCATTCTTATTCTCTTTACAACATGCCTGAGCTTTTGGTGTCTGTCAGATAGGATGCTGAGCTGGACTGACTGATCCAATATGGCCCCGTTTTTATGAATAGTCCTTTTCTTTTTCTGTTTCCCTGTTTTACACTACCAATGACTTCACAGAGTCATACCTTGTTGTCATGGTTTTAGCTGGGATAGTTAA